>SJYC01008491.1:0-40526 GCA_006408675.1 Madoqua kirkii
ACAAGCCTGGTAGGCTACGTCCACAGGGTTGCAAAGAGTCAGATATGACTGAGCGACTTCACTCACTCACTCACTCAAAGTGGTGTTTGGAGTCCAGTCGTCAGTGTGAGTTCAGCCTGCAGGCTGAGCCCTGGGGGCCAACTGGGCATTGACTCCATCCATTGGGATGGAGAGAGAAGCCGGAGGCCTTGACAGTGAGCACACCCAGGGGTCTGTGTCTGGGATGTGGGGAGGGGTCGTGGCTCGGTGCAAGGAGATGGGGGTAGCTCCTTGACTCTGAGGGGAAACCTGTGTTGAGGCTCGGAAGCCCCCTGGGGTTCAGGTACTAGATGTACCCCTGTCTGTTGGGAGGCTTTGGGAGGGCCGTTTTCTTTCTCCTGTTCTTAGTTATCTTTTTCACAGAGGAAGCTGGGCTAGATGAAGGAGTCTAAAGCAACTCCCCCTACCCCAGCCCCCGCCGCCACCTTTTACCCTGGTGGCAGCGGGGAAGGGAAGTGGGGCATCTGCAAGAGGTGAGGGGATTGGCATCTGCATTTGTAACAAGCTCCCAGGTGAGGGAACCCTCTTCAGGTCAGCCCCGAGATGCAGGTAGGACCTCCCTGTCTTCCTGCCCTTGGTGGTCTCAGCCAGCAAGGATGCTCAGGGCTGAGCGGCTGCATGGAGAGGGTGTGGTCGAGTCTGTGTTTGAAGTCTCTCACTACAACAGTCCATCTATTTCATATAAAAACTGGGATTTCTGGCTTTACTTGGAGTGAGTGGGTGCGGTCCTATGTTCCCAGAGTCACCCCTGTTGGAGCTGCCTGTACAGGCCCGGGGATTCTGAATTCAGGTGTTATCTTCAGAGGGTAAAACGCCAGGAGACTCAGGCCAGCAAGGTAGCTGTCAGCTCTCTGTGAGCCTGAGGTCCTCACCTGCAGCAAGTGTGAGTGAGATGGGGAGTGGTGCTGAATTGGAGCTGCTGGAAGAAAGGCCAGATATTGACGCGGGGCTTCTAGTCTTGACTGAAAGTGTCAAGGCGGTCTTTTTTTTTTTTTTTTTTTTAAGAAAACATTCCTTTTTTTGGCTGGGCTGGTCTCAGGTACAGCTCGCGGATCTTCTATCTTCCTTGTGACGTGTGAAATCTTTTGTTGCGCCATGTGGGATCTAGTTCGCTGATCGGGGTTCGAACTGGAGTCCCCTGCATTGGTTACTGCAGGACTACCAGGAGAGTACCCCAGGGCCCTCTTCTGTAAGGGAATGGTAGTGATAAGGAGCTTCTAGAACTGTGGCTGGCCCATACGAGGTGGCCAATGTATGGATTTGAGTGAAATCTGATGTAAGCATTTCTGTGAACTTGGCCCACCACGCTTTTCCCCAACCCACTCCTACCTCTTTCTCCTCTTGCTACATCTGAAGACTCGTTTTTAATGGCACTTCTAAATGAAAGGAAAACTGAGTATTTATTTCCTCCCAGTGTTATCATGCCTGTTGGCAGTTGACTGTCTTATTTTGGACAGTTTCAGGTGATGGCTTGGCTGTCCAACTACTTACCTGTATTCTTGCCTTCTTACCAAATACACAACAACTAAGTGTGGGCTCTTACCTTATTACGAAGTGGAAGGATAAATAAGAACCAGCCTTTCATGGATGGCCAACCTGTGCACGCATGGTGATACAGGTTATTTACTGAGGTGACTTGTAGGTTGAACAGCTTGGTCACGGTCAGGCAGAGTCAGAGTCAAAATCAGAGCATCTCTGTCTCTTGAGCTTGCTTTCTGCCCACTACCCTGGACTAGTTCTTCTCCTAAGTAACTAAGTGGGCAATCTAGCACGGGCCGTGGTGCATAAGAAGCCCCGAGGCTGGGACAGTAATGTCCGTAGTTCGCCTGTGGACAGTTCTGATTCCTCACTTGGTCTTGTTCAGTATCTTTATATTTCTCTCCAGATGGAATTAGACATGTGATGCTGAACTTGGAGGCACTGGTGCAAAGTCAGATTCAGGCCAGGTGTCATCTGAGGTTGATATTGGGCCTTTTTTTTTTTTTTTTTAATTCATTTGGCTGTGCGAGGTCTTAGTTGCAGTGCTTAGTTGCAGATCTTTAGTTCCATGTGGGATGACCATGTTCCCTGACCAAAGGTTGAACCTTGATTGCCTTGTGTATTGGGAGCTTAGAGTCTTAGCCCCTGGACCACCAAGGAAGTCCCTTTGGGCTTGGTATTTATTGAACCTGCCTTAGCCTCAGTTTCTTTATCTGTGCAATGGATGTGATAGCACCTAGGTCAAGGTGGTTAGGATGAGCCTCTCCGGGATGAAGTATCTGGTACATGGGAGGCCCTCAGCCATCATTTCTTCGTCCCTGCAGTAATGCGCCTGAGTCACAGGTCCCTGAGGGGAGATGGCTTTCTCTTCCCTCCTTCAAATGTGTCATCTCCTTCTCCTTAAGCTTGTATTATCTGGGTGTGGTGAGTCCTGGGACTGAAGCTGCCCTGCCAGCCGATCAGTGACATAAAACCCGTGAGCACCTCCTTTCACGTGGGGCCCCGTGACTGGCTGGCAGCTGCCAGCGGTGACGGGAACCAGTGGGGCCCCAGGGGCTGCAGGGATCGGTGTGTGGGAATCTGGGCAGGGCTGCTGGATGGAGAGATGAGGCTCAGAGTTTGGCAGAGGAGGCTGTGCTGTAGGACGCAGGCTGCTCCTGGCACAACGGGTTCCCAGCTGTAGGCGCTGGGGTGCGGTATCAGACCAGGAACCGGCTGCTCCCCAAAGCACCTTTGGGAGCTACAGGGAGGCCTGGGCATCCCTGCTGGGGGTGTTTAGGGAACAGATTTCTGACTTAGGAGTGGGAAAGGGCATACCCGGGAAAGCTCACTGGGTTGGTCACCTGCTGTGTGGTCTTAGAAAGAAGAGGAGTTGATAACCTCCCTGTACTAGCGCGTGAGTTCTTACTCTCCTGCCGAGTTCACCACGTGGCTGTATGATGGTGTCTCTCTCTCCTGCGGTGCGACCTTCCCAAGAGCAGGCAGAGCGTCCTTCCCACTGAAATGTGTTGATGGCTGGTAACGATCTCAGGCAAGACATGAACTCTGGGATGCTCCTGGCGATCTGTGTCCTCGCTGCCTCTGTCTGTTGGCGTCTTGGCAACGTCTTCATCTCTTTCTGATGGTTTCATTTCCCTCTCTCTTTTCTTCTATGCTTCCTTCTGACCTTCCATCCCTTTTTCCCTTCCAACCCTCCTTGGTGGCTCAGATGATAAAGAATCTGCTGGCAATTCAGGAGACTCAGGTTTGATCCCTGGGTTGGGAAGTTTCCCTGGAAAAGGAAATAGCAACCCACTCCAGTATTCTTGCCTGGGAAATCCCATGGATAAAGGAGCCTGGTGGGCTACAGTCCATGAGGTCGCAAGAGTCAGACATGACCTTGCTTGAAGGCATGGATGGACTCGGTCCAGAGGCCCACCTGTAAATGTTGGTTTGATCTTTGTTGCCCAACACACAGTATGGTCTTGGTAGCTATTAGTCACTTCCTTTGCTAAGAACCTCTTTTTGGTCTTTTCCAGAAGTGAGCTCCTTTTGCATACATGCCCTTGTCCAGTTGCTGGGCTGGTGAGTTAGCAGCTGCTGTGAGAAGTACATGCCCTAGTGGGCTAGGTGGGCAATGTCCTGGTAGAATAGCCCTGAATCTCCCCATTCAAGCCCACCCTCACTTAAGCCCCACTCACAGAATCAGGGATGGGGTCAGGGGATGCACTGGCAAGCAAATCTTTTTTCTTTTTTTTTTTTACCCCCCACCAAACTTGCTTAGTGGCCGATAGTTTGGCCACCTGATGCGACGAACTGACTCATTGGAAAAGACACTGATGCTGGGAAAGACTGAGGGCAGGAGGAGAAGGGGCCGACAGAGGATGAGATGGTTGGATGGCAGTACTGACTCGATGGACATGAGTTTGAGCAAGCTCCAGGAGTTGGTGACAGGCAGGGAAGCCTGGTGTGCTGCAGTCCATGGGATCTCAAAGAGTCGGACATGACTGAGCGACTGACCTGAACTGAAGATTGCTTATTTGTAGAAATGGACAATACAGACGTCTTATAATCCTAACCCTCTGGGATAGCTACACTTACTTCCCTTCTGACCCTCTTGTCCTGCTTACGATAGGTTTGTATCTCTACTCTGCTCACTTAGCATTATATCCTGACCATTCGCCAGTGTCATTCAGTTTTAAAAGCTTGTTTTAAGCACCTTTCTCGTGTTTCATCACACTTTTTCTTCCTGCTGTGAAAACGAGGAGAATCACGGCCCTCTCCCCATGGGGCTGCTGTGAGAGAGAGGTGAAAAAGGTCCATCCCGGTGCCCCGCCTCGAATGGCACAGAGCTCGTGCTACCAAGGTTGCCGTGCTGGTCAGCTCAGCCAGGTTAGCACATCCGGGCATTCAGATCTTCTGCTTTGCCTGCTATAACGCATAGATCTTTCCACATATCTCTGGCAGTTTTTCTGGCAGAGCCCCCCAAAAAGTCTGAGGAGTTTCATAGCATCGGGATAGAATCTGTCCTAACTCTCCAGGTATAGCTCACCAGTCACCCCTCCGCACCTGGTGCTAGTAGTTCTGGGGCAACTCCTGATGTGTGAGCATCTTAATTCAGGCAGGAAACTCCTTAGTGGGCATGGAGCTCTGTGATCTGCAAACACCCAAAACAAAGCCGTGTTCCTGTTGCTTTTCTTTGACGACTGCTGTAATTGACCAGCTTTTCCTGTGTCTTGCCTACTTGTGTGTTCTCAACTGGCCATTTCCTTTGGCATGTTTAGCAGAATTTCCCCACCCCCTGCCCATGAATAGGTAGTAGGGTCTGTCTGGACCAACTTGTGGATTTTACAGATGGGGGACCTAAGGGAGTCCCACTGGACTCATTGTTAGGCATAAGGTTCCAGGAAATGACACCTCCTCCGTTTCTGTGGGGTATAGAATCTGCATCTGATTGTGGGAGGGAAATCATGCTTTACAAATGAATGCAGGGGCGCCTGTCTCCTTAACCTGGGCTCTTGCCAATTTTAAATATTCCTTCCTAAGTGCTATTTGCTGGGAGCTTCTCCTTTTTTCTTCTTTCCTTTCCTCATAAGCAAAATAAAAAATCTTGCTAACTTTCAGGTGTCATTGTAAATGTCAGCTCTTTAGAGACCTCCACCTGGAACCCCCAGATTAACTGCTGGGGGTGGGGAAGTTGGGCTGGCAACTCCTTCACAGTGTTGGTTTGTAGGAGCATTTGCTGAACGTCTGCTTCTGTAGACTCCAGGCACAGACCTTACTGCATCGTATGTGTTCCCTCAGCCCCTCCTGCGGGGCTTGGAGTGGATGCCCAGAGTGGTAAAATGCCTTGCGTGGATACGGCTGACCCAGAACTTGACCGGACATGTGAGCCCACCTTTGAGCTGGGTCCCCCAGAACTCTTTGCCTTGGCCACCAGCCAGAGCTTGGTTTTGGTGTCTGGGTGAGCAGAGCAAAGGTCTGCTGGCGTGGCAGGCTTTGTCTCTGTGCCCCGCTGGTATCGGTCACTCCAGGTTACTTTGGCTCAGTGAGGCCAGAGCGAGATCCAGGGGAAAGGTTGGGACTGGCCTCCCGGAGAGTGCCCAGTGACAGCCAGCCATGCCCTCTTCTTGACTGCACTCAAGCCCTGCACCTGGCAAGGCTCCCGCAGGCCTGCCGTGGAAGGAGAAAGAAGCTTCTCTGTTACAAGCTGAGGCTTGAAACCAGCTGAGAATTCCAGTTCCACCACTCCTGGACTGGTCCTGCTGATGAGAGGAGCTTGGGGTGCGGTGTGGATTGGCACTGGGGGAGGGGCAGAAGGAGGGAGAAGAAATCTTGGGGGTGGTCTGGTAACTTCCTTGTGGGCTGGAATGCTGGGTTCTCTGGTGGGCAGAGCTGGAGGAGGCCTGATGGAGCACAGAGAGCACCTGCCCAACTGGAATCCTGGTGCTGCCAACCCGCTGTGGGTATGGTACCCACCTCGGCAGCCCCAGCCTCCCCTCAGGATAATGGAGCTAACTAGGCTTGTGGGCAGATAGTGACCGGGTGCCCCTTCCTGGCACTTCGCAAGCACCCGGTGGATGCTGCCTTTACACTTGCTCTGCCCACCCACCTCCTTAACAGACACACGTTGACTTTGGCAGAAAATTGCTCACCTTGGGGAACTGTCAGCGGAGTCAGTGAGAACTCACATTGCAGGTCCCCAGGCCATCAGAGCACCCGACCAGGCTGCCCCAGTGCTGGGAGGGACACCGCCAGGAGGCTGAACTCGAAGACTGGCACCAGTCTGAGTCCTTGGGGCTGGTGTGGGGTGGCAGAGAGCAGGTAGTCTGGAACCCCATGTTCCAATCCCTGGCCTGCTACTTGAAGCTGAGTGACCCTGGGTGGGTGTCTTGTTACTCTTCCCTCATCGTGAAGTGGGCAGAGGAGGGTCCCTGTACCACTTATTGTAGGGAGATCCTCGGACTGGGAGGTGGTTGAAGTCATCTGGGAGATGCTGAGATCAGGGCTGGCCAGGCTTTTCATGGAGAGGGTGGTAGGCAGCAAACTGGGGGGCTTCTTTCTGAGCAGCTTTTCTGGAGGCTTTGCAGATACCCAGCAGCTCACGGCCTGGCATAGATACAGATGTAGTTGGTGGGATAATCCAGTAATGACCTCTACTCCCCCAATATGTTCATACTCTAGTCCCTGGAACCTGTGAATATTCCATGTGATGTGGCCAATGGAGTATTAAGATTGCAGGTGGAAGGAAGGATGACCTTAACAAAGGGAGATTATCTGGAATTTTCCCGTGGATCCGGGATCATCACAAAGGTCCTTAGAAATGGAAGAGGGAGGCAGAAGAGGAGGTCAGAGTGATGTGATGTGAGAAGTTACATCATTGCTTTGAAGCTGCTGGATGAGCTATCAGGCAGGGAATCCCCCTTGGAGCCTCCAGAAGGAATGTTGCCCCACTGATGACCCTTTAGACAACCTCGTGAGACCCCTTTCGACTTTTCATCCCTGGAACTGTTTTCAGTTAATTGGTGTGCATTTAAGGCCCAGAGCTGGTGGTCTTTTGTTCCAACAGCCCTGGAGTCTAATGTGATGGGGGAAGCATTTGAGGGCCACACTTTATTTCCTGCACCGTGAAGGGTGGGAGCTGGGGGCCAGCAAAGGAGAATGTCCTTTGGGGATTGGCACTGGCCACAGAAGATGAGATGCTTGGATGGCATCACCAACTCAATGGGCATGAGTTTGAGCAGACCCCTCTGGAAGACAGTGAAGGACAGGGAAGCCTGGCGTGTTGCAGTCCGTGGGGTCGCAGAGTTGGACACGACTGAACGACTGAACAGCAACTGGCCCACAGCCCTGTATTTGGGGCCACAGAGGTCTGCCTGGTGACCTGGCAGGGGCGGCTTGGGTAAGCAGGTGTGGTGAGATCCTGTGATAAAGGCCTCGTGTAAATGCCACATGCCCGTCGCCTCTTGGACAGCCCAGCCTTCAGCTCTGGCAGCCTGGGGAGAACAGTGCAACGGTGCCTTAGGTGCCGGGAGGCGCCCTTCCCGTCTTGCCGTACTATTTCAACTGTCGGTGTGTTGGAGGCACTTCTTCAAATATCTTAGGAGCGCTTGGCAGGTGCACACGGGCCTCAGGCGATGGCCAGTCCGTCCTGCACACTGGCTGCTCCTGGCTTCAGGGCCCGGCACCTTCTCAGTCTTTACTAGCAGGCCCTCCTGAGCTGCTGTGCTGGGTGGGAGGCCAGCACCCGCTGGTACCTCCATCCCTGTACACTATGGGTTGTCAAGCAGCAGCGTGGGCTGGATGGAGGTGACCTCGACCTCGCTGTCCCATTCTTGGAATGCAGGCCTGGGTCCTTGTCTCAGTGTGGCTATTTTAGAAGGCATGCTGTGTCTGCAAGGGCTTTTGCACTAATGCTGTATGTGTATGTCACGTTGGGTTCCATGTATAGGATGACGTGGACTTCCCTGATGGCTCTGAGTAAAGAATCTGTCTGCCAATGCAGAAGACACAAGTTTGATCCCTGGGTTGGGAAGATGCCCTGACGTAGGGAATAGCAACCCACTCCAGTGTCCTTACCTGGAAAATCATATGGACAAGGAGCCTGGCAGGCTACAGCCCTTAGGGTTGCAGAGTCAGACACCACCTAGCCACTGAACAACATAGGATGACATTTAAATGCCTCCTTAAAGCCAAACCAGGACGGCACCCTGTCATCGTCACCCGAACCTGGCGGGTATCAGGGCAGAGTGTGGGCTGCTCACCTGGACCGCGAGGCTCTCCTGAGTGAGTGGCTTTCACCCAGGGCCGGCTCAGCTGCTCTCAGGCGCCCTCGTCCTGCTCCAGAGCTGCCTGCAGCTTCCTGGGGCTCAGCCACCCAGAACAGGAGGAAAGGCCGGGGATGCTCCCAGGCTTGGGTTTGGCCCCCACCAAAGTCTAGGTGAGAGTCCCTTGGACTGCAAGGAGAGCCAACCAGTCCCTCCTTAAGGAAATATTCAGTCATGAATATTCACTGGAAGGACTGATGCTGTAGCTGAAGCTCCAATACTTTGGCCACCTGATGCGAAGAACTGACTCATTGGAAAAGACCCTGATGCTGGGAAAGATTGAAGGCGGGAGGAGAAGCGGACGACAGAGGATGAGATGGTTGGATGGCATCACTGACTCAATGGACATGAGCTTGAGTAAACTCTGAGAGTTGGTGATAGACAGGGAGGCCTGGCGTGCTGCAGTCCATGGGGTTGCAGAGTTGGACACGACTGAGCCACTGAATTGAACTGAACTGAAAGTCAAGTTGTCAGGCAAGATAAAGCAGGAGAAGCTCCCTTGCAGAGAGGGAGGAGGAGGGGCCAAGACTGCCAGCTGGAAGCTCTTTTATATGCAAAACGATCCATCAGTTCCTGTGCCCTGATGGCTCCCATCCTCTCCTCCCCCAGTTAGAGGGGTGGGAGGTGAGGAATTTCATGAGGGGCATTATCTCTGATCTTGGAGCTACCTTCCTCTGCTGCATCCTGCATCCTGGGGTTGGCTGATGAGGGCAGACACCTGGCTGGAATGACAATGAGCCGTCCTGGAGGATGCCTCTTGAGGAGGGCTCCACTGAGCCAGTGTTCCCCTCTCTGCCTCTCCAGCTGGGGTGCCTCTCCTTCTCTGACAAAGGCCAGGCCATTGGGATGGTGATGCCCTCTGGGCTGGCCTTGGCTCCAGGTGAGACATGAGCCTGGAGATCAGTCCTTGAGGCTGTGCAGTCTCATTTGTTCATGCAGATGTGTCGGGGTATGAGGAAGATTGAGGCACATGGGGAGAGTGCAGACAGGCGGAGTCTGGGAGGGCCTGAGATGGTCCCAGCCGACACCCCTGGGGGGAAGGGCATCTCCTTTGATGTCAATGTCCCAGGTCACCCACCCTCCGCCCTCTGATAAAATGACCTTGTGCTGCTTTGCGGTGGATTTGAACTGTGCCTTCACCGAGGTGGGAAGTCCACCAGAAACCCTCATGAAAAGAAAATATAAGCAAAGAGCAACAACAGAGCCCGGGAGGCATTACATTTGGGCTTCTGTGATGCTGTCTTCACCCACCAATAGTTTTTTCCTTGACTTTTAAAATGATAATGTGTCTTCCGTATTATAAAATAATTCTTTGTTTTGTTTGGCAAAGATTCTGTAGCACTTCTCATGAACTAACCAACCTTTCTAAGCCCTCGGCAAATATCAATATGAACTCATTTAATTTAACCCCATGGCAGCCCTAGGAGGTGGTGCTGGGCAAGAAACGGAGGTTACGTGATGCTGCTGAGGGCACACGGCCGCGGCTGGGGGAAGACCAGGAGTGCTGCCCCAGGGTCTATGGCCTTCTTTCTGAAACGCAGAAAATAAAAAATGCTAGTTCTGCCAGCTAGAAATAAATGCTCTGAGTACTTCCAGAATTAGGGGCATAGTATAGCTGTACCCTAGTTTATTGAACCATACTGCACGTCTGACTCTTTGCAACCCCATGGACTGTCTCCCACCAGTCTTCCCTGTCCATGGGATTTCCCAGGCAAAAATACTGGAATAGGTTGCCTTTTGCCTCTCCAGGGGATCTTCCCCACCTGGGGATCAAATCCTCATCTTTTGTGTCTCCTGCATTGGCAAGTGGGTTCTTTAACAGTTGAGCTACTGGGGAGGATTCATTTCCTATCATTTGAATATGTCACTTAAAGATAGTTCTTGCATATATACTCATGTATCCTGGTCTTCTTCACTATTTTTTTAGTGCCATCTCTTTACTTTTGAAAAGTTTATCTGCTGCTGATGCTAAGTCGCTTCAGTCGTGTCCGACTCTGTGTGACCCCATAGACGGCAGCCCACCAGGCTCCCCCATCCCTGGGATTCTCCAGGCAAGAACACTGGAGTGGGTTGCCATTTCCTTCTCCGAAAAAGTTTACTAGACTTTAAAAATAGCTTAAAGTTCCCCCAAACACACCCACAGGCACTCCTTGATGTAGTATCCTCAGCGCATACTCCACAGTTAGGGAGCTGCTTCTGGTGGACAGAGGTTGGCAGCTTTGGGCAGTGCTGGCGGCCGTGATGAGAGTGACCAGAGGTCTAGGGGCCAGGAAGTCCAGTGATTGAGTTAACAAACTTGCAGGTTGCATATTACATCTTGCAATTAATTATTTAAGCAGTCATTAGTAAATCATGAAGCTGACATTATTATTCTTTATTATTAAATAACAGGATGTTGCTGAGGCTATCAAGTATTAATCATTTAAGTCTCATTACTGAGTATTACGCTTTGTAGTGTTTGACTAGCATGGAAAGTCTGAGGAACAAAGCAGTGTGAGGCAATGGCCGTTGTTTTCCATTAGAGGATTTTCTCCCTCTTGGTTTCCTGAGAGCTTGAGGGCCTGGTTTTATCTTACTTACCTTGTAACTCCATTACCTGAAACTTCGAGGATGTTTGTCAGATTTTAGTTTCCAATGGAAGGTCAACGTAGACAGCCATACTGGGGTTGAGTAACATTCTCCCCAGGTTATATCTATCAGAACTGCAGAATGGTATTGTTGCTGTGCAGGGTCTTTGCAGAGGTCATTAGCTCAGACGAGATCTTACAGAATTAGATGGGTCCTAAATCCAATGATTGGTGTCCTTGGAGGAGGGGAGAGGACCGAGATGGAGCGACATGGGGAAAGGCCTTGTGACAGCTGAGGCAGAGATGGGAGAGGGGCAGCTGCAGGCCCTGGGAGACCCAACGTTACGTGGAGCTTCTGGAAGCAACGAAGAGGCAAGGGAGGATTCCTAAGACACCACCAACACAGAACCAGCCTCCCTTTGGGAAGGACAAGGTGGCCGGGAGAACTAACAGCTCTTCCTCTCTTAGGTAAGCGTGCGGCGTGCTCAGTCACTCAATCGTGTCTGACTCTTTGTAATCACATGGGCTGTAGCCCACCAGGCTCCTCTGTCCATGGGATTTCCTAGGCAGGATTACCGGAGTGGGTTGCCATATCCTCGTACAGGGCATCTTCCCGAACCCAGGGATCACCTGTGTATCCTACTTGGCTGGTGGGTTCATTACCACTGGGCCGCTTGGGAAGCCCCTCTTGGGTATAGGCAACTCAGTTAATGTTTGCTGAATGAAAGAAAGACTGAGAGTTCAGTGAAGCTGGTGATTTCATTCTTCACGCCCTGTCCACAGCTCTGGGGACTCTTGAGCCTTCCAGACAAATATCCTCTTTTTTGGATAGCTAAAGGAACTTTATCTTCTCACTTAATAGCTGTGGGATCTTGAAAAAGTGGCTTAGCATCCTTAGATCTTGGTGACCTTACTAGTAAAAAGTATGAAAGTGTCCTGGGTCATGGTGATGATTATACGTGACGATGCTCATAGAGCCTGAGGGCATGGTTATTACCCTGAGAGCTTTAGCATTGTTACCACTGTTGGCAAGAAACCAGCAGTGTCGATGTGTACGCCCCTTTTTCCCTGGTAAGCCTGAAACCCCCAGAGTCACATCTCCTTCCTGACTTTCCTCTCTGGTTCCTCCACCTCCCCACCTTCCTCCTCTATCCAGGGACAAGGGAAGGCAGGAAGACCTCAGGGTGATGGCTTCTCTACTCTTAGACTGTCTTATCACCTGAGTAGCCATGTCCTGCCTACGTCCTTCACAAGGTGAAAAAAAAAAAAAAAGAGCAGAGCAGAAGTAAGCAGTGAAGAGGGATGGTTACTGCAAGATGCGGGGCTCCTCCAGGCCCACCCAAGGGAAGTGGGGGGGTCGGGAACGGACAGTGCACAGCAGAGGCCCTGTGACCCGCGTCATCAAAGCCAGCTGAGCTGCGGCTGCCTGGATCCTGGGAGTTGCTCCCAGGTGGCGGCGATCTCAGGCTAAACTAGGTGGGGGGGTGGGGGGCGGGCAGTGGATATGAAAATGTTCATAATCAAATAAATGTTAAGGAGCAGAGGGAAATTCTCCCACCCTTTGTCTCATCACACCTCCTTGGGGTGGAAGAGTTTTAGGGAAGTACTGAAATTTCACCTCCTGCCATTCCCTGCAACAATCCTGTCTTATAGATTAGGAAATGTGGTCTCAGGTTATTTCGGTTTCGTGGCCTTTTCCCAGAGCTGCGGGGGAGCTCCTGGCTCATGAGATCAGGGGGCTGATGGCCTGGCCCTGCAGATTCAGATGAGCCCTGCCCTAGCTGCCTGCTGCTTCACACTGTAGGTTTGTGTGATGTCTGCCAAACTGATTTTGAACTCTGATTTCAGTCTTGTTGCTGGGAGGGGGGCAGGATGTGCTAGACTCCTGGTGCCTGGGACCCCAGGCTTTCTTTGTCCTGAGGCGGAATCCCTCAGATCAGGTGAGGAGTGTGACTGCCTCTCAGCGTGGGTGGGACATCTGTTATGGGAAGAAATAGGTGCCCTGCTTTGATGCCCTTGGACCTACACAGCCAGGAACTCTTCTGGCTCCCCAGAATACCTGTAGATTCTAACGCCAGATACAGACTCAAAACAAAACCAACAAAACATGATTTTTAAAAACTGTTTGTGTCAATATACTCTTGCTTGTTGAAAAATGACCTCCACAGACTACCGAGATGTAACAAGGAGGAAGCGACCTTTCCGTATAATGTCACCCCTATCCTTTGGCAGAGGACGTTTATGGAAGGAATCAGAAAATCTTGGCTTGGAAGCCTGTCTTGACCATTTCAGTTTTTAAAGGTCTCATGTGAGGGAAAAGTCCCACCACCCCTTAGGGCCTTGATGAGCGTTACAGGAGATGTTTGATGAAATTCTGTCCAAGGCTGTCATTCATCCTTTGTGGGTGGATGTTCTTTGTCCCCATCCCTGCCCCTTGCTTTTGATCTCTTAGGAACCCAGACACCTGAGAGCATCCATTCCCTGATCTCCTGTCCTCTCCAGCTCTGCCTGCTCGCTTGCTGGGTTGGCCATCTCTGGCTTTCCCACTCCAGTTAGGCAAACTATCTGGCCTGGATTAGCTATGCTGTTACAAGACCTGGGCTTGCCTCTAGCTCCAGGCATGTCCTCCTGAGGGTTTAAGAGGGGGTCCAGGCAGATTCAGATCAAATGCACACTCCTCTCGAAGGGTCCCATGACCTGTGTATGCTTGGCACACCTTGAATTACCTGAAGGACAACACTTTCTCATCCTTAGCTAATTTGGAAAATGAATGGAAGGGAAGTCTCTTTGAATTTCTGGAAGTGTGAGGAACATGTCTGTCGTTCGGGTGTGTTCTTGGCTGCTGTGAAATCATTTCGGTTAACTTTCAGTTACTGAGATGCTGGGGGTGGTAGTAATAGCTAATATTTACTGGGTGATTTCTGTGCGTGAGGGACCTGCCATGGGCTTTGCTTAGATCATCACATTTTGTCCTCCCAGCAGTCTTACTAAGTAAGTGAAGAAAGAAAGTGTTAGTCACTCAGTCCTGTCCAACTCTTTGGGACCCCATGGACTGTAGCCCACCAGGCTCCTCTGTCTGTGGAATTCTCCAGACAGTAATACTGTAGTGGGTTGCCTTTCTTCTCTTCAGGGGATTTTCTGATCCAGGGATCGAACCTGGGTCTTTTGCATTGCAGGTAGATTCTTTACCAACTGAGCCACTAGGGCTTGATTAAGAAGGCCAGGTGTCAATTTCTGAAGGGGGAAGCTTCAAATTGCTAAAGGTGCTGCCTAGTGTACACAGCGAGCAAGGAGGCACAATATGGGAGGGCTGGTGTGATTCCAGAGCCTGGGTCTCCAAGGGGGATTTCCCTTCCAGAATCTCTGTGCATCTCTATGCTCCATTCCTTCTGTGAACTGGTGATTCAGCGTCGTTCACTTTCCTCTGGAGTCTTTCCGCCTTCTCTCCACTAGAAGCAGTCTCCATCATTCTGGCTGAGCACAGTCACTAACACAATAGGTTTGCAGTAAATGTCCAGTGGATGAGTAGCCAGTGTGGATGTTAACTGAGTACCTACTAGCTGCCAGGCCGCAGTGGGGATGGGTTCTAGAAAACGAGGAATTTAGGGATAGAAAAGCTGCTATCCTCAAGCTGCTCACTCACAGATTTGTCGTGGAGAAAGCCCAGGTGCAAATGACAGATGCTCCAGGTGGGACTCAGGCCTCGGTGAGAATAAGGCCTATGTGCTTTTAGAGCATCCCAGATCTCCATGTTGGGTCACTGGGGAGGGGGCAGCAGCGGATTTAGGTGTGAGTCACAGGGGGATGATGAGAAGATTGGAAAAGGCTGCACAGCAACAGAAAAGGCTTTGCAGGATGAATAGAAGTTTACCGAGAAGACTGAGCAGTTGGAAGGATGGCAGCAGTAGATGCCCCGGAGAGAGTCAGTGAGTGACATGTGCTATGTGCCCAGACACAGGTGGCTGCAGCTGAAGCTGCAAATTTAAGAGCTTGGACCCTGGGGTGTCAATCCCAGTTCAGCTTATTATACCTGTGTTACGGATTTTGTGGTTTTGTCAATACACCAATCTGAGGTGTGTGCTGCCTC
Source organism: Madoqua kirkii (assembly GCA_006408675.1). Taxonomy (NCBI): domain Eukaryota; kingdom Metazoa; phylum Chordata; class Mammalia; order Artiodactyla; family Bovidae; genus Madoqua; species Madoqua kirkii. The sequence goes on from SJYC01008491.1 coordinate 14,979, forward strand.
TGACTTAGAAGATAGACCATAAATATTAGCCATAGGCATTCTCTTCAGCCCGACTGTGGAGCAGTGAACTGTAATCCTGCAGATTTGAGACCAAGAAGTGATGAGACGTCACGTGACCCTGTTCATCCTCCAAAGGAAGGTCCTTGCCCTCTTTAAGGCTTGTACTGCCGTGCCGCTTCCGACGGGTGGGTGGGCAGGAAACGAGACCCTGAGCGTTAGGAGCTCAGTTTGGGGCTGGCCCAGAAGGGTGCTTGGTAAGGGCAGCCCCCTCACTCCCTTCCCAGCTGCAACCACTCATACCCTCCTCACTTTATCTCAAAGGCCTCACACTGAAGAGAGAGCAGTCAGCCCCTAGGAACAGGGCTTTTCCAGTAAGTCCTGTGGCATCCTGGCATCACCCTGGCCCCACATCACTGCCTCACCTTGCATCACACCATCACCCTGCATCCCCCTGCACCACTGCCTCACCCTGCATCACTGCAGCACTCTCCGTCACTGCCTCACTCTGCATCACACCATCACCCTGCATCCCTGCATCACCCTGCACCACTGCCTCACCCTGCATCACTGCAGCACTATCACTGCCTCACCCTGCATCACTGTAGCACTCTCCATCACTGCCTCACCCTGCATCACACCATCACCCTGCATCACTGCCTCACCCTGCATCACTGCAGCACTCTCCATCACTGCATCACCCTGCATCACAGCATCCCCCTGCATCTCTGCCTCACCCTGCATCTCTGCCTCACCCTGCATCACTGCCTCACTCTGCAGCACTGTATCACCCTGAATCATTCTGCATCTCATCCTTCATCACCACAGCCCTGCATCATTGCATGACTCTGCATCACCATGACCCTGCCTCACCATCACCTTGCATGTCTGCCACCTGAGGGACCTGTAGAGTAGACCCCACTCCAGCCCTACTGGACACAGTTGCTGTGGTGGACCTTGGAGGTCTGTATTGTGATAAGACCCTAGGTGATTCTTAGGCCCACTCATGTGTCAGACCCACTGGTCTAGAGAAATCTTTTGTGAGCCTAGTACTGAAATTTACATAGTGAAAGCATTTGGTAAATGTGGAGGGATTCACATACACCATCCCCAACAGCAGTGTGTGTGTGTGTGTGTGTGTGTGTGTGTGTGTGTGTTGTGTATGATGTGTGTGTTGTGCTGTGTATGACGTGTATGTATTGTGTGTTGTGTGTATGATATGGATGTTGTGGGTTGTGTGATGTTGTGTGATGTGTGTGACGTGTACCTGTTGTGTGTGTAGTCTGTGTGTGATGTGTATTGTGTGACATGTGTTGTGTGATATGTACCTGTTGTGTGTGTAGCCTGTGTGTGATATGTGTGTTGTGTATGACGTGTGGTGTGTGTGATGTGTTGGGAGTGTGTGTGACTGTGTGTGTAGCGTGTGTGTGATGTCGCACTTGGCTTGCCCTGAATGCTGTGATACTATTCAGTTCCCACGGAGCTCTGGAGACTGAAGTTCCCCAAGTTAGGGTTTTTATCTGGAGTGTGACTCTCATGTGTTTTATACGCATTTGAATTTCTGCTGCTTATTTTCCCTCCTTTTCTACCTTCCTTTCTTCTCCTCAGTCACGTTCATGTTCCCCATGCACTCTGTCTCCTGACCCCGGATGCTGGGGTGTAAGTAGGGTTTGCCTGCAGCGTTCAGGGGAAGGGGGCTTGAAGCTGCTCTGCCTGCCGGATCACTTGCTGGATGTTGTAAACCCCTCCCCTCCTCCGCAGAGCACTGGTGATGAGGTGATCACTTCCCGCGCCTCTCTCTCTGTCTGGATTCTTGTTCTGTGATCTCTTCCTGCTGCCCCACCTCTCCACTTTGCACTTTCCCAGTGCCCTCTGGGCAGGCAGCTCACTGCCCGGGTTTACTTAGTGACATGTTCCCCTGTGACTTGAAGGAAAGACCTTTCCTGTGAAAGTCAGAAGTGCATTCCGGAGTCACAAGCGTGACCTCTGCGGAAGCCCAGCTAATCCAAGTATTAAGAGGAATTGGAACAAAGGTGATTGAGGGATGTGTACAGTAGGATGCGGGGGAGGGCAGGTGCAGCAAGGCTGCTGGGTTGAAAGCTCTGTCTTGGGGAAGGGAGTCCTCAGCCCTGAGAGTCCAGGACCCAAGCCCTAAAGCGAGGCCAGGTTTTGCTGTGATGATGGATCTGGAAGAGGCTTGTAGCGCAGTGGTTCTGAGTTCAGTTCTACCCTCGACAGCTGCGCAACATCAGGCGAGAACCTATCTGTTTGTTGTCCAGTTGCCAAGTCGTGTCCTACTCTTTGCCACCCCATGGGCTGCAGCGCACCAGCCTTCCCTGTCCCTCACCACCTCCCGGAGCTTGCCCAAGTTCATGTCCGTTGACTTGGTGATACCATGCTAATGTTTCTGTAATTTGGGGATTTGATACCTGTCTCTGAGGATGTTAACATTAGTGGAGATTAAATGGGAGAATTAGAAAGGCGATCAATAAATGCCAGTCTCGTCTTCCTCCTTAATTGGAGCATCACTCCTCCCCCTTCCCTGAATATCTTTTTTGCTTTTTCCCAACTCACTCACCTCTCAGGCTGCATGTGACCCATCCATGAAAACAGCTCCAGTCTGGCATGGAGCTCCCCAAGGTCCTGGAGCTTGCAGCTTGTGGACTCCATCCTTTCGTTGACTATTTTATTTCTCATAGCCCCATTGTTTTAATGAGATTTGAAGCTCTTTGCAGACATGGTCCCAAGTGAGATCTTGACTTTCCTTCAAAGTTACTTTCTTGGAGAACACATGCTCCCTAGATCTTCTCTATTTGTAGTTTTTAAGGGTGGATCCCACTGTCCTGTAGAGAACTCTCTCTTTAGTCATATTGGGTAGTTCAGTTCCATGGCACTTTGCCCCCTTTGTTCCTGGGATTTGATTGACAGTTCGATCTTTGCTGACCTTTCCCTGAGGGAAAAAGCAAAAGCAAAAGCTTTTGTGGGCAAAAGCAAACAAAAGGAACTTTTAAAAGAACTTTGAAGGTCTGTCTTTTGTACAAGGAAAGTGTTCCTGACTTACTCAGCTCACTTCAGTATCTTAACCACCTTCAGGCTGTGAAGGAGCATGGAGGTGAGCTGATTAAGTGAGAGGTTTTCTTTTATTGAAAGAAAACCTACTATGTGTAAGGGCTTGAGTAGATTAATTCTAATTCTTCTCCTAATTGTGCAAGGCAGGACCCGTTTTGCAGGGAGGCATGTGGATTCAGAGAACTGAAGTTCGAGGTTTCACAGCTGTTTGGTAATCACTGGAGCCCGCCAGGCTCCTCTGTTCATGGCACTTCCCAGCAAGAATACTGGAGTGGGTTGCCATTTCTTCCTCCAGGGGATCTTCGACAATTTGGATCGAACCCAAGTCTCCTATATTGACAGGTGGATTCTTTACCACTGGGGCCCCAGGGAAGCCCCTGATCTGGTCTAGTGAGTGAAAAAGAAGGCTGTTGTGAAGTAATCCTGGAGATGTGTCATCAGGACACCTGTATCCCCAAAGCTGGGGGCTGTGTCATGGGACAGCCTGTGACCGGTGTCCACATTCTACTTGGGTGAGTGCTGCCCCCGGTTTCTCTGGGATCATCTGTCTTCTCACCTGCAGGTGGGGAGAAGCAGTCAAGCATCAGTGGTTTTGGGAGAGACCCACTTCCCCATTCCCACCCTGTCATCCCTGAGCCTGGTGGGAACAATGTGATGGACAGACATCCAGCTCTGATGAGGAGCCTCCTGGAGAATTGTGCTGTGGACGACACAAGAGACCTCGGGAAAAGAGCGAGACCCACTGACAGGCCACTGGGTGGGGGGCGTTCTGGTCAGTGCATATTGATGGCTCCGAAGTCTCCATTGCCTTTTTTAGTGATAAACTCCCACCCTCTGCTACTTTGTCTTCCAGAACCTGTCACCCTGCCCCCAGTCTTTCCCACCAAATAAGCCTTCTACGGCAGGGCAGCCTCGTGGTTCGGCAAAAAGGCCACGGGGGCTGAGTGCCTGGGCTCCCACCTCAGGGTCTCTGACTCCACACGTGACTTTGGGGGGTGACTTGCCGTGTGCCAGCATCCTTGTTTGAAAATGAGTTCCTCCCTCACAGCACTGTTGACTTTACCCGACATAACACAGCCAGCGCTGCTGGAGTGAGCATGCAGGAGATCGGGTTATTACCTGCCCCTTGGGCCTCCAGTCACGCGGCCCTCTGATCATGGCCTTGTACCTGGCGACTTCAGGAGCAGCTCCTCCTGTGCCCAGCACCTCCCTCTCAGTTGAGATTTGCTTCTTACTCAGCATCCCACAGGTCTTAGCTGGGCACCTCAGGCAAGTCACTTGGCCTCTCTGGGCCTTGGTTCTCAGCTGTTCAGTGAGGGACCAGATTATTCCCAAGGTTTTGTGTGCTCTGACGTACTGGAACCTCTCCCATTCACTGGTTCAGCCTCTCCTTCTCTGCCCAGCACCCACTACTATCCTGCCAAGGGAACTTGGACATCACCCACGTACCCAATTACGGCCATGCACAGTCTCTGCCTGTTCGCATCTCTGGATCCCTTGGTGTGTAGCCTGGAAGCTTCTTGAAGGCAGGGATTCTGTCTTTCCTGGTTGATGTGATTTCCAGCTCCTAGCACCGTGCCTGACATCATGAGTCTTCAGTGTACGGTTATAATTAATCACTTACTATTCCAGCCAACATTTCGGTAAACGCTGAGTTCTCCAGGGCTATGCAGGTCTCTGCGAACCTGGCTGAACCCAGCATCAGAATTTTTAAAGAATGGCTGTAATCAACATAGGTGGAAGTATTAATGTGCTTCAGTTGTGTCCAACTCTTTGTGACTCTATGGGACAGCCTGTGACCGGTGTCCACATTCTACTTGGGTGAGTGCTGCCCCCGGTTTCTCTGGGATCATCTGTCTTCTCACCTGCAGGTGGGGAGAAGCAGTCAAGCATCAGTGGTTTTGGGAGAGACCCACTTCCCCATTCCCACCCTGTCATCCCTGAGCCTGGTGGGAACAATGTGATGGACAGACATCCAGCTCTGATGAGGAGCCTCCTGGAGAATTGTGCTGTGGACGACACAAGAGACCTCGGGAAAAGAGCGAGACCCACTGACAGGCCACTGGGTGGGGGGCGTTCTGGTCAGTGCATATTGATGGCTCCGAAGTCTCCATTGCCTTTTTTAGTGATCAAACTCCCACCCTCTGCTACTTTGTCTTCCAGAACCTGTCACCCTGCCCCCAGTCTTTCCCACCAAATAAGCCTTCTACGGCAGGGCAGCCTCGTGGTTCGGCAAAAAGGCCACGGGGGCTGAGTGCCTGGGCTCCCACCTCAGGGTCTCTGACTCCACACGTGACTTTGGGGGGTGACTTGCCGTGTGCCAGCATCCTTGTTTGAAAATGAGTTCCTCCCTCACAGCACTGTTGACTTTACCCGACATAACACAGCCAGCGCTGCTGGAGTGAGCATGCAGGAGATCGGGTTATTACCTGCCCCTTGGGCCTCCAGTCACGCGGCCCTCTGATCATGGCCTTGTACCTGGCGACTTCAGGAGCAGCTCCTCCTGTGCCCAGCACCTCCCTCTCAGTTGAGATTTGCTTCTTACTCAGCATCCCACAGGTCTTAGCTGGGCACCTCAGGCAAGTCACTTGGCCTCTCTGGGCCTTGGTTCTCAGCTGTTCAGTGAGGGACCAGATTATTCCCAAGGTTTTGTGTGCTCTGACGTACTGGAACCTCTCCCATTCACTGGTTCAGCCTCTCCTTCTCTGCCCAGCACCCACTACTATCCTGCCAAGGGAACTTGGACATCACCCACGTACCCAATTACGGCCATGCACAGTCTCTGCCTGTTCGCATCTCTGGATCCCTTGGTGTGTAGCCTGGAAGCTTCTTGAAGGCAGGGATTCTGTCTTTCCTGGTTGATGTGATTTCCAGCTCCTAGCACCGTGCCTGACATCATGAGTCTTCAGTGTACGGTTATAATTAATCACTTACTATTCCAGCCAACATTTCGGTAAACGCTGAGTTCTCCAGGGCTATGCAGGTCTCTGCGAACCTGGCTGAACCCAGCATCAGAATTTTTAAAGAATGGCTGTAATCAACATAGGTGGAAGTATTAATGTGCTTCAGTTGTGTCCAACTCTTTGTGACTCTAGGGACTGTAGCCTGCCCGGCTCCTCTGTCCATGGGATTCTCCAGGCAAGAATACTGGAGTGAGTTGCCACTCCCTTCTCCAGGGGATCTCCCCAACCCAGGGATTGAGCCTGCATCTCTTATGTCTCCTATATTGGCAGGCGGGTTCTTTACCACTAGTGCTATCTGGGAAGTCCAAGAGGTATTAACACTCGGCCTTGGCCTTAGCAAGTGTGATACAGAGAATGTAAGACCCTCCCTCACTTTAGTGAGTGGGTTGGGGTGCAGTCTGTACCTCCCAAGCAACCATACTAGCTGGTCAGGGCTGTTGAGGATGATGCTGGCCTTCTGCTGAGGCAGGTCTGTGGGCAGGTCTGGCCACTAAGCATTTTATATAGTTTCTCCTCCACGTATGAAGCCCAGAGGACATGCGTTTCAATTCCTCGTTTTCATTCAACAGATGAGGAAGCACTTCCAAAGAGCCTAAGGGTTGTGCCTGTGGCTATCAAATAGCTGACCGCACTGGGACTCACAACCTGGTTTATCTGGGCCCCGAGCCCCCATCCCCTGAATGAGGAATCAGGTGAATGAATGCCAGGGGGTGGTGGGGGGCAGGGGGTCGCGTGCTAGAAGGCTTGGGAATTCCAAGGCAGCTGATCTGTGCCACCCCAGCACACGCTGCAGAGAAACCGAAATGAAGCAAAGATAGAGTCTGTCAGCAGCGGGACAGCTACCACTTGCCCTGGGAACAAATCTCTTTGATTTATCTGCCCAGGCTTGGGCAGGCTCCAGCTCTTGGGATATCAGTGAGAAATGACGGGACATAGCTGGAGAAATTGCCTCCTCTCCCTTCCTCAGAGAGAGACCTGCTTGGTAGCATCGGTGTTGAGGAACGCTGAGGGAGAGGGACGGAGGTCAGCTAAGAGTGTGGGAGTTTCACCAGCTGGCTCCTCCCCTGGGGACCTGGTCTCTCCTCCCCGCAGCCGTCCCCTCGGACTCCGCTGACTCTTGGTCCTGCTAAAAGCAAGCCTGTGACTGATCGCTGCCCAAGAGAGGGGAAGACAGAGAGAGAACACACACATACAGAGGTGTGGAAGCAGAGAGAGGGCATGACGCCCAGCCAGACACGCACCAGGAGATGTTCCGGCTCCCACCATGGACTGTGCTTCTCTCTAGTTGCTAGTGCCAGGGGCTGCCTGACCCAGCTTTACACATCGCCGTCTCTGCCAACCCCGATCTCTGAAGTCTTCCTGTTCCCAGAGCACCCCTCTGTACACCCCATATTTTGGGGATGATGGCTTTTTTAGTTTTTTAATTTTACTGATTTATTATTTTTTAAAACTTTTTATTTTGTATTGAAAAGTGAAAGTGTTAGTCGCTCAGTCATGCCTGACTCTTTGCAACCCCATGGGCTGTTGCCCACCAGGCTCCTCTGTCCATGGGATTCTCCAGACAAGAATACTGGAGTGGGTTGCCATTCCCTTCTCCAAGGGATCTTCGTGACCCAGGGATGGAACCCAGGTCTCCCGCACTGCAGGCCAGATTCTTCACCGTCTGAGCCACCAAAGAAGCCCATTTTTGTATTGAGGGATAGCCGATTAACCATGCTGTGATGGTTTCAGGTGAAGAGAGAAGGGATATACTTGTATCCATTCTCCTCCTCCTCCCCTCCCATCCAGCCTGCCGTGTAACATTGAGCAGAGTTTCATGTGAGGCTGGTGTTTTAGAAAGATGCTCTCTCGGTGTTGGGGAGGACATAGAGGTGACAACCCACTCTAATATTCTTGCCTGGCAAATCCCATAGACAGAGGAGCCTAGTAGGCTACAGTCCATGGGGTCATGAAGAGTCGGGTGTGACTGAGCGACTTCACGTTCATGCATTGGAGAAGGAAATGGCAACCCACTCCAGTGTTCTTTCCTGGAGAATCCCAGGGACGGGGGAGCCTGGTGGGCTGCTGTCTATGGGGTCACAGAGTTGGACATGACTGATGCGACTTAGCAGCAGCAGCAGGACATAGAGGCAGGCTGTTTCTCAGTTTTCTTTAGCATGTTCACTGCCTGGTGGGTTGGCTGTTGGAAATACCTAGTGGGGAGGGGTTGTCAGGAACCAAATGACCTATTTGGGCCTGATGGAGGCAGAGGCCGAGAGGAGAGAGACTCAGGCTGCAAGAGAATTGGGCCATGGGCTGTGTTTTCTTGTGGGGGCAAGTCCGTGTCAAACTTCATGTCACCCGGCCAGGGGTGCTTATTTGTGAAGTGTTCCCCTGAGCACCCTCCCTGGGGCAGGGTCAGCTATAAGGCAGCAAGGCATGAAAAGACACGGTGGGGAAAGCTGGAAGGGTCCGTTCCCAGGCCTGAGGGGCTGGTCCATGTCTTCAGTATTCGAGCAAATGTGCTTTCTCAGGAAGCATTAAAAAAGGTGTTAGCTAACTTTTAAAAAACTTATTTATTTGACTGTGCTAGGTCTTAGTTGTGGCATGTGGGTGGGGTCTAGGTCCCTGACCAGGGATGGGACCTGGGGCCTTGCATCAGAAGTTCTGAATCTTAGCCATTGGACCTTCAGGGAAGTCCACTAGTAAACTTTTATTGAGACTGCTTGCATTAAAAAGCACACGTATCATAAGTGTATAAAACATCTTGATAAGACATGCAGTGTAGCATCCAGTGGGCACTACTGTGAAGCCCCCTCCTGACCACTTCCCGTCACTGAAGGTCCCTTGACCCCTCACTCAGATAAACCTTGTCCTGACTTCTAGCAGCGTCGATTAGGTTGACATGTCTATGTTTTTAATATAAATAACATCACAATGCATTCCCCTATGTCTGGATTCTTTCACTCAAAATTACATTTGTGAGATGTATTCGCAGGCTGTGTGTGGTTGTCGATCATTTTCATGGCCCTGTACTATTCCTCTGTGTGTGTGCACACATGTATGTGTGCGTACATGTGTGTTTAGAATCCACTCACCCGGTGGCAGGCACCTGTGTAGTTTCCAGTGTGCATGGCTATTGTGAACAGTACCGCCACGAACATCTGACAGCTTATCTTTTGGTAAACACGTACACATTTCTGTGAGTTTATGCCTAAGCATGGAATATGTAGAGCATATACTCAGCGCTCGTGGAGTATGCAAGACAGCTTCCCAAAGTGGTTGTCTGTCTCTCTTTAGAATGTTTGTGCACCAGCTTGTATGAAAATTCCACTACCCCATTAAGGCCAATCCTGGGTATTGCCTTTCTCTTTTATTTTGGCCAGTCTGTTACAAAAAGAGGAAATGACCTGAAAGGACTCACCTAGCAGAGGAAATGCAAATACTCCGCGGGAGAAGGTGGTTCCATGTCTTCAGTATTCGAGCAAATGTGCTTTCTCAGGAAGCATTAAAAAAGGTGTTAGCTAACTTTTAAAAAACTTATTTATTTGACTGTGCTAGGTCTTAGTTGTGGCATGTGGGTGGGGTCTAGGTCCCTGACCAGGGATGGGACCTGGGGCCTTGCATCAGAAGTTCTGAATCTTAGCCATTGGACCTTCAGGGAAGTCCACTAGTAAACTTTTATTGAGACTGCTTGCATTAAAAAGCACACGTATCATAAGTGTATAAAACATCTTGATAAGACATGCAGTGTAGCATCCAGTGGGCACTACTGTGAAGCCCCCTCCTGACCACTTCCCGTCACTGAAGGTCCCTTGACCCCTCACTCAGATAAACCTTGTCCTGACTTCTAGCAGCGTCGATTAGGTTGACATGTCTATGTTTTTAATATAAATAACATCACAATGCATTCCCCTATGTCTGGATTCTTTCACTCAAAATTACATTTGTGAGATGTATTCGCAGGCTGTGTGTGGTTGTCGATCATTTTCATGGCCCTGTACTATTCCTCTGTGTGTGTGCACACATGTATGTGTGCGTACATGTGTGTTTAGAATCCACTCACCCGGTGGCAGGCACCTGTGTAGTTTCCAGTGTGCATGGCTATTGTGAACAGTACCGCCACGAACATCTGACAGCTTATCTTTTGGTAAACACGTACACATTTCTGTGAGTTTATGCCTAAGCATGGAATATGTAGAGCATATACTCAGCGCTCGTGGAGTATGCAAGACAGCTTCCCAAAGTGGTTGTCTGTCTCTCTTTAGAATGTTTGTGCACCAGCTTGTATGAAAATTCCACTACCCCATTAAGGCCAATCCTGGGTATTGCCTTTCTCTTTTATTTTGGCCAGTCTGTTACAAAAAGAGGAAATGACCTGAAAGGACTCACCTAGCAGAGGAAATGCAAATACTCCGCGGGAGAAGGTTGCTGTGTGTGATGCAACCGGGGCGTGCAGCGCCCCACATCCTGCATCCTTTCCTGTGGAGATCGCGGTGGGGCTGTCTTCTCGCGAGAACAGCGGCGCTGCCCCTCCCCCATGTCAGGGACGCCCGCTCGGGTGCCGTAATGCCCAAGAGACCATGCATAACTCTTCCCCAGGTGACAGAGCTCTAATGCACCTGACCCCAACAAAACGAACTTGGCTTCAGATTTGCCCGTGGGCCTCAGTAAATATTTAACAGACTGTGTCCCCCTCTTTTCTTCCCTGCCGTTAACTGGGGCTGGTGCCATAAATCGCTGATTCCCTTCCTGCCGTAAAAGCAGCCCCTTACCTGGCAAGACTCCGATCCTGACTTTCTGGTGCGATGCCACTCCTGGGCTGGCAGCTCTTGGTAGTTTCGCTGTGGAAACCGAGGAGGAAAGATGGGTGAGTGGGAGGGGTCCTGCGACAGACCGGCCTTGGCTTGACGGCGGCCACCTCCCTTTGATGCATGATATAAGGGCTGGCCTTGAGCTCTTCGTGTGTGCCTGCAAACATGCTGATTTGTATTGATTCTTTCATGTCAGCATCACAAAATTTTCATGAAGTGAGTAGTTGTGGTTTCTTCCCATTTTACAGATGAGGAAACCAAAGGTTAAAAATGCTTCCCCGGAGTAACCCAGCTAGTAAGTTTGGTAACCTGACCTCAAGCTCTAATGTTTAACCCACTCTCCTATGCTTTTGTCGCGTGCTGTGTGTGTGCTCAGTTGCTAAGTCGTGTGCGACCCCAGGAATTGCAGTCCACCAGGCTCCTCTGTCCATGGATTTCCCAGGCAAGGATACTGTAGCAGCTTGCCATTTCCTCCTCCAGGGGATCTTCCTGACCTAGGGACTGGATCCACATTGGTAGATGGATTCTTTACTGCTGAGCCACCTGGGAAGCCACATATGTTTTGTCATAGGGGCTGATATTTAGACATGTAAGCTTCCTTTTGAACCCATCCTTCTCTTGGGTCTAAAAGCTGTGTTAGGTAGGTTCACATGGAACAAGAGGAGCTCAGTTTGTGAGCCCTGGTCACTGAGGACTGCTTAAGGCTGAGGATGGATGCCCTTTGTACGGTCGTGACGACAGATGGAAAAATGACCCTCGAAGATGCCCATGTCCTCCTCTCCAGAACTTGTGACTGTGTTACTTACATGTCAGAAGGGACTTTGCAGATAAGATCAAGGCTTAGGGCCCTGAGACAGATTATCCTGGATCATCGGTAAGGGCCTAGTGTAATCTCCTTTAAAGTGGAGGAGGGAGGCAGAACAGTCAGAGGAGATAAGATGATGGAAACAGGGTCCAAGGGATGCTGTGACGGCAGCAGATGGAGGAAGGGGCCACTAGCTGAGGAATGTGAGTGTCCTTTAGAAGCTGGAAAAGACAAAAACGGATTCTTCTTAGAACCTTCAGAAAGGAACAGAGGCTGGCAGCACCATTTCTATCTTAGTGAGACCTATGTTGGGCTTCTGGCCTCCAGAGCTGTGAGCTCATGGTGTATTGTTTCACACCACTAAGTATTAGAAAGTCTGTAATTACAGCAGTGGTTGCTGTTGATCATAATTGGTGTAATGGTCAAGCTCATAGGCTCTGGAGCCAGGCTGCCTGACTTCAGATCCTTGTTCCGTGATTTTTCTAGCTGTGTGGCCTTGGGCAAGTGGCTTAAGCTGTCTGGGCCTCAGGGTTTTCATCTTTAAGTCAGATAAGAGTGTTCTATAACATGCTGTGGTGAGGATTAAATAGGGATTCTGTGCATGTGAAGGGCTTCCCTGGTGGCTCAGTGGTGGAGAACCTGCCTGCCAGTGCAGGAGATGCGGGCGGATCCCTGGGTCAGCAAGATCCCCTGGAGAAGGAAATGGCAACCCACTCCAGTGTTCTTGCCTGGAGAATCCCGCAGACAGAGGAGCCTGGTGGGCTCCTGTCCGTAGGGATGCAGAAGAGTTGGACATGACTTAGTGACTCAGTGGCAGCAATAGCAATGCATGTGAACTGCCTGGAAATAGGCTTTCCCCATGGATCAGGGTGCAGGCTAGTGAGACAGATTGGCCTCAGATTCAGGTTCTACATGTACTAGGTGTTTATGACCCTGTTTCCTCATCTGGAAGATAAAGGCAGGAGTCCCAGGGAGGTTGGGGATTGTATTAGATGGGGGCCAGAGCTTGAAGCAAGGTGAATAACTGCTTTTCCACAAGGGCAGTTATTGTTATCATTGGTGGGCTGCTGGCTTTCGGGCCCCAAACCCTAAGCATTGTGGATCCATCTGTTTATCAGTTATCTTTAGAATAATTCGAATATTCTGGGTTGAAGTCCTCTTGGTCTCCCCTTATAGCTAGAACAGTACTGGGTACCTAATAGGCGCTCAGTAATTGCTGAATGAATGAATAAAAAAGGAAGAGGCCCCAAGCTCTGCCTTGAAGAGGCTCACAGTGCAGGACAAGGCCTGGAAGGGTGCCAGGGCTTCGTGATTATCTTTAAAAAGAAACAAAACAGAGAACTACTTCCTACCAGCTGACCCCACACCCCCTCAGCTGGGACCTCTGGGCCCTACAGGGGAGCCCAGGGCCCTGTGCCAGGCCTGCCTGTGCTGGTAACTCCCCAAGCCCGCTACCTAGCCCTTCTGGTACTCACTGTCCTCCTCTTTATAATGGGCGTACCGCAGCCCCCCCTGCTGCCCTTGGGTAGTTCCTAAGGAGGAACCCTAAACAGTGAAACCCCGTTCCCTTTTCGGGAGTGCCAGTGGGAGGTGACACTCCCCACCCCCGCCACCCGTATTTAAGTGTCAGAGCTGCAGGGCATTATTTTTAGTGAGTTTCCCTCTTCGTGCACGTGTGTGTGTTAGTTGCTCAGCCGTGTGTGACTTTTTCTGACCCAGTGGGCTGTGCTCGTCAGGCTCCTCTGTCCATGGGATTCTCCAGGCACGAATATCACAGTGGATTGCCATTCCCTTCGCCAGAGGATCTTCCCAACCCAGGAATCGAACCCTGCAGGCAGATTCTCTACTGTCTGAGCTACCAAGGAAGCCCCTCCTCTCAGTCCATTAGGTCAAACATAAGGAAGGAAGAACAATTGCTGCTCGGGGTCCATGATTGTAATGAGATTGGTTTTTCTTCTTCTCATCCCCAGGCCTGATCTTTTGACCAGAAAGGAATTAAAAAGAAGGTCCCTCATGATGGTTGCACCTGTCAGGTGCAAGGAGCTTCCTTTAAGGATCTTCTGAGTCCTGTGAGTAAACTCCAGGAATCGGTGATGGACAGGGAGGCCTGGTGTGCTGCAGTCCATGGCGTCGCAGAGTAGGACACAACTGAGTGACTGAACTGAACTGAGTCTTGTGGATGTATGGTGATTCTCAGCCGCCTTCATGGGGACTGATGCTGGTGGAAGCAGGCTCTCTAGGGACACACACCGGCCACATTTCTGGATGCTCATGGTGGTTTTAGGAGGGCCTTGGCTGAGCACCTCGTGGATTCCTGCAGCCTGGATGAAGGTGGGAGACAGAAGACCGATGCTTCCTGCCTTTCTCACTGATGGGAACGTTCACTTGGAGCTCTGCCAGCTCCCCCGGGGGCTGCCTCTGAAACGTAAGACTCACCTCCTCCTTGTACAGGTATCTCCCCTGTGTTCGGTCCAGCACCCACCTGGGCTTCCGTTGCTGCTGCCCTGGCTGGTGGGAGAGGTCACCATCATGCAAACGGCTCTATTCTCATAGCCGGAACCAAGAGCCACGTGTTAGCTGGGTGCCTTGGAGCCAGAGGATCCTGGGCTGGAATCTGTAACCCACATCCACCCAGTGACTTGGGGACAAAGTGACTGCTAGTTTCCTTGCTCCCCTCTCCCAGTGGAGGTGACGTGTCATCGTCCTTCGTAGGATCGGTGTTGAGGATCCCAGAACACTTGTGTGCGTGGGCCAGCCAGCATCGTGCCCAGCACACAGCTGACACCCAGCCTGCGATGAGAGTGTTACTCGTGGTTGGAGGGAGCTTGTTGCTTGGGCCCTGGAAATCTTTCTGAGCAGAGCCGGGGGTGCTGTGCTGGCCTTTGAACTAGGCGCTGCTGGCTGGCATGGACAGTTGATCAAAGGTCCCAGTCCCCAGACCCTGTGGGAGGGCTGAGTGCCCGGCTGACAGCAGGCGAGGGAAGGGAATCTTGTGTCTGTGTGAGGGAGGCGAACCAGGCGACAGAGGGTTCTGGTGGTTCTGCAGCTATGACGCTGATGACTGAGGGATGTTGCCTTAACGTTGGGCTGCCCAGAGGAGAGTGGCAGCTCTAACAGCCGTCCCGTGCGCTCAGGTCACCCGGGGCCACCTGGCACTTGCCTGCCGAGAAGGCATGTGGGGCAGGGCCTGGGGTTCCGTTTTGGTTGGGTTCCCGGTTCTGCTCACGCCCCACGGCACTTCTCAGGTTTCTCTGACCTTCTCGTGGAAATGACGTCCCTCTGGTTACTGCCCACTGTCCCAGCTCACAGCTCCTCCCTGTGTCGAAATATTATATCCATCTATGCAAGGTATTTGATTTCTTGTCATCCTCCCATCCTAGGAAGTCATCCAAGGTTGAGAGACAAGTGTGACTTGCTCACAGCTAAACACGCAATGGGCCCCTTATTCAGTGCATCAGAATTGATCAGATCAGATCTGAATTGGTGCTTTTCTTTCAGCTTCTGTGAAAAGGACAGGCGGAAGGGAGACATGGTTTTTGAGCATCTGTAGAACTTAACCAGCCCAATAGTTCCACTGGGTGGGCAGTGGTATGCCCAGTTCACAGCTGAGAACTTTGCCCAAGGTTATTTATCCAAGAGACGGCAGAGGAGGAGGGTGTGTGTGTGTGTGTGTGTGTGTGTGTGTGTGTGTAGCACTGCCTGCAATGGAATACTCTTAGAGTCTCTAGGTCCTTTTTGTCATCTGGAGAGATAGACTATAAGTATGAACTCGTGCCCCACCAGGGAGAAGGCTCCTGGTCCCCTGGGACTAGGTGTGATGGGAACTCAGTGCAGCCCTGGAGGTCTGCTGGGAGGAATTGACAACACAGCCTCACAGGTGCTCTGTTCACTGCTGTCCATGGCCAAGCAGGGCAGGGGGAGGAGTCACCCCGGGAGGGGGCTCTTGAGGGCCTGGGGGGACTTGGAGGTTGGGAGGTCTGGCTGGTCTTGCAGTGGCCATCAGAGCTGCCCTGGGGATGCTAGGAGAGTGTGGACACCAAGGCACAGCCCTGACCCTCCGCTTCCACCATCACACCCCCTCGCATCTCTCCTGCCATTTCCCCCCACCCTCCCACTGCAGAGCGGGTGCCCTCGCTTATCACATGGCCTGCAGCCCTGCTTTTTTCTCCTTTTATCAGTGACTCCCTAGAACAACCCCATTGTGGTGGTCTGAGGTTATCTCAGGCTCCTCCCAGGAGAGGGTGGTGGGGCTTGGGCACCCGAAGGCACAGAACAGTGGCAGCGAGAAGTGAGGTACCCGCTCCCCCTCCCCTCCGAGTGCTCCGAGCAGATGCCCTGTGTCTGCAGGGTTGCTGCACGCCATGGGCACGGATGTCCAACTAATCACCACTTGTTAAGCCATGTCCTGTGCAAGGCATATGGCAGACCTTACTCCATTCCAGCCCCTGACCAGACCCATGGAGTCGGTACCACAGCGATCGTTTTTGGTGCCTGAGTAGCTGGGGGCCCAGACTGGCGAAGCAGGTCTCCCCAGGCTCCACAGGCGGCACCGGAATGCAGTTGTCACCGATTGCAGAGCCTTGGGGCCGTCTGCCTGGGACTGAGTGACACAGCTCCTGCTCCCTTCTTGCCCCCCGCACCCCCTGGCGACCATGTGAGCTCGGGCAGGTCCCCTCTCTTCTCGGCCTTGCTGCCCTCATAGGTTGGGAATTGTCTGATTTCTAGCCTGAGTGCAGAGGCAGCCGCACTTAGTCTGGGGTGACAGGTGTCGGCCACGAGGCTGCTGGGCGGGCAGCCGCCGTGGGTCCTGGCCCTTCAGGCGCGTGGTGGCGGTGCTGCTGGGCCTGGCTGTGGCAGTGGTGCCGATGCTGCCACCAGAACTGCCATTTCCTGGTCCACATCGTCCTGGGGGGACTTGGAGGTTGGGAGGTCTGGCTGGTCTTGCAGTGGCCATCAGAGCTGCCCTGGGGATGCTAGGAGAGTGTGGACACCAAGGCACAGCCCTGACCCTCCGCTTCCACCATCACACCCCCTCGCATCTCTCCTGCCATTTCCCCCCACCCTCCCACTGCAGAGCGGGTGCCCTCGCTTATCACATGGCCTGCAGCCCTGCTTTTTTCTCCTTTTATCAGTGACTCCCTAGAACAACCCCATTGTGGTGGTCTGAGGTTATCTCAGGCTCCTCCCAGGAGAGGGTGGTGGGGCTTGGGCACCCGAAGGCACAGAACAGTGGCAGCGAGAAGTGAGGTACCCGCTCCCCCTCCCCTCCGAGTGCTCCGAGCAGATGCCCTGTGTCTGCAGGGTTGCTGCACGCCATGGGCACGGATGTCCAACTAATCACCACTTGTTAAGCCATGTCCTGTGCAAGGCATATGGCAGACCTTACTCCATTCCAGCCCCTGACCAGACCCATGGAGTCGGTACCACAGCGATCGTTTTTGGTGCCTGAGTAGCTGGGGGCCCAGACTGGCGAAGCAGGTCTCCCCAGGCTCCACAGGCGGCACCGGAATGCAGTTGTCACCGATTGCAGAGCCTTGGGGCCGTCTGCCTGGGACTGAGTGACACAGCTCCTGCTCCCTTCTTGCCCCCCGCACCCCCTGGCGACCATGTGAGCTCGGGCAGGTCCCCTCTCTTCTCGGCCTTGCTGCCCTCATAGGTTGGGAATTGTCTGATTTCTAGCCTGAGTGCAGAGGCAGCCGCACTTAGTCTGGGGTGACAGGTGTCGGCCACGAGGCTGCTGGGCGGGCCAGCCGCCGTGGGTCCTGGCCCTTCAGGCGCGTGGTGGCGGTGCTGCTGGGCCTGGCTGTGGCAGTGGTGCCGATGCTGCCACCAGAACTGCCATTTCCTGGTCCACATCGGCTCTGCCAGCTTTTCCTTTGCAGTCGAGTGGCCACTTTGCATTTCTGCTTGGCCTGATCAAGATCCCCTGGAGGAGGGCACGGCAGCCCACTCCAGTATTCTTGCCTGGAGAATCCCATGGACAGAGGAGCCTGGTGGGCTACGGTCCATAGGGTCGCAAAGAGGTGGACATGACCAAAGCGACTTAGCTCGCTCACACACCGCCTCCTCATCGCACAAGTCTGTCTTTAGCTGCTTGGAAGAACCCATTTCTCTTTGAATCCTCTTATCCCAGACTGCTGCTAGAGCAGGTCTGACCTTCTTTTTTCTTTTTTTCAAATTTAATTAACTGATAAGCCCCTGTGAGGGTTGGAGTCGAGGGAGAGGGTCTGGGGATACAGTGCTGCCCTCACATCCACAGACACCCCAGCCGGCATTCCTGGACATGGCTTAGTGACCTGGACCTGTTCCCCCATAGCGGGGCTTGCCTGGGCCCCTGGGCCCCTGGGGTCTGCCCAGGCTGGGTCTAGACTGACCCAGTGAACAGCCAAAGGGTTGCTTAGTGTTTATCAGTGCCTAATCAATCTTCCAACCCGGGGAAGTGGGTGGCACCTCACCTTTAACGTGAAGAAACTGAGTCTTCAGAGAGATCCAGAAAACTGCCAAATTTGTCTCAGGAGAGTGGAGAAGCTGGTATGTAGCCTCTGATATGTCAGCTTTTAGCCTCCCTGCTTCTGCTTGCCTGGTGGTTCTCATGCATGCAATGAAGTGTACAAGATGCCTCTAGCTTATACCGGGGGGCAGACTTTTTAAAAAACCATTTTATGTTTGTTATCATTTGAATTAGAAAAAGAGCATGCTTGTGACTTTGCAGATATTACTGCTTAAGACGTATTAATAGTTACGGAAGTTGGGAAAAGGTCGGTTTGGCAAAAAGGTTGAGGTGGCAACACCTGGACACAGCCCTCCTGCAGGGAGCTCATATCCTTGCTTCTGCTGGTGGCACTGGGGCTGTGTGGCTCCGGCCACATCACGGGAGATAAGGGGTCCTCCAGACTGACCAAGTGGCTCTGTGTCCCACCTCATGCCAGTTGTGATGTTCAGTCCACCATGATCCTCCCTAAATCCAAAAGATTCATGATGAAGTGATTGCACAGCTCAGTCTGAAGCTAGACTGAAAACAAAAGGAATCGTGAATGATAGTGCTGTAGAATCCTATAATTCTGCTGATCTCGGCTCTGCCAACTGTATTCTATTTATTGAGCACCAAAGTTTTCAGATCAGCTCCTGTATTACTCTTTGGGATTGGATTATGAAATAGTAAATATTGCTACATGCAAATCAGCCGACTCATTCTTTTTTTTTTCCATTCATTTCTCCTCAGTAAATAGGGGATAGTATTACCTACCCTGTGGGTTTATTGTGAGAATTAAATAATAATAATAATAATAATAATCCCTTAAATATTGAAGGGATTACTCAGTGCCTGACGTACGATCAGCACTCAGGATTCTTAGTTAGAAGATCAAAACATACAGACCTACGGAAATAAAGACCATTGAGGGTTCATGAGTTACTAACATTGGACATTAAATTTAGTTCTGACTTCCTGGTTAGCGCAACATACTGAGTCTAAATCAAGGTTGGCAAATCTTTTGTTCCAAGGGCTGGGTAGTAAATATTTTAGGCTGTGTGGGGCGTGTGGTTCTCTCATTACTAGCCAGTTCTGCCTTTGTGCCTGGAAAGTGGCCATAGAATGTAAATGAAGGGGCATGGCTGTGTTCCCATAAATCTTTATTTATAAGAACTGGCAATGCGCCTACAGACTGTAGTTTGCCCCTTGGTCTCGATGAAAGAAACCTGTTTGTTTTTGGAAACGAAAGACTCCTCCTGGATCATAAACACTGAGGAAACCTTGTTACAATATGTAGTCTTTTGTATGAGGCTTGTTAAGCAGCATATGGATGATAGGGTTTTCATTCACACTCTGGGTTCTCTTCCTGTCTCTTCCCGTGTGGATAGCAGACGTTTGTTGAGGGCTTACTGTGTCCCAGCCTCTGAGGCTGACCCAGAATAAAACCCACAGACACGTGCATTTTGGCAGGGAGTGCCTTGTTAGCAAGGGGCCATCTTGATGGTTTTTTAGGGTGTCGTTTTTTGCGAGCTCCTTAATGTTTTATTCTTGAAAACATCAATATTGTACAAAAGTCAAGTATCATGAATAGGGTGTCATTTCAGAGGAGTGTTTTCAGTGTTGGATGCCCTGTCCAATCCTGGAATTCCATACAGGCCTCTATGCTAATTTCAGCGGCAGGCCTGGACCCCAGTATCCTGCCTCTTAGGGTGGTGGGGAGCAGCTGGGACATTCTTGCCCTCTTTTGGCTAAGCACTGCGGTTTTTGGAAGACTATGGTTTGGGAGCAAAATACAGCCCGGTTGTAAAGTTTTGCTATTTCACAGCTGTGTGACCTTGCTGTGGTTCTAAACCTCTCTGAGCCTCTCTTTCGTCATCTGCAAAGTCAGAAGCATCATGCCTCAGAATCTCTAGTTCTTACCAGAGTTTTTGCTCTTCCAATGTCAGTTCCTCTCCGTGGGAGGACAGAGGCTGCTGGCCTTACCCCTCTCTCCTCCCAGTAAACCTGGTCCTGGTTTTTTCAGCTGGAGCCTGGGTGTGAGAATGGCTGTGCCCTCCTCCTGGGTGAGTGTTTAGTGTAAAAAGCCTTGAGAAAACACTGGCCTGCGGAATTCCGAAGTTAATGAAGGGGGCAGATTCCAGGAGGGTCTCTGTTTGACCTCTCACCCTTTCCCCAACACCCTGTTATCCCTGAGCGCGTTCAGAGGCAATGGAAGGTTTATAGCTACTGCACAAAGAACTCTCATGCAGTGGGGCAGGACCGTGGCCATGGCCCCTGGAAGCCAGGGTCAGGGCGTGTGAGTTTGAGCCTCTTCCCTGGTTAACCTGATTAATGAGAAAGGCTTTGGGAGTAACCCAACAGGGCAAGGAAGGCCATGGTGAGGGGGAAGAGGGGCAGATGTGAGAAAGTTGGGGAATGATATTCAATTTCTCCAAAGAAGGGCCTTAAAAGAAAAAGTGGAGCTTTTTTTTTTCCCCCCATTATTCTGACATTAGAACCCATACAGTCTATTCACTTAGGACTACTGGGATAAGATAAAGAGAACAGGGTTGTTGTTGTTTTTTAATAAAACATTTATTTAAAAACTTTATATTGGAATATAGACAATCAACAATGTTGTGATAGCAAAGGGCCCAAGCCATACACATACATGTATCCATTCTTCCCCAAGCCCCCCCAGCTCTCCCTTCCCCGTGAGTAAAAGAACAGGCTTCTGTGGGTGGCTGCAGTTTCTGGAGCTCTTCTCTACTTCTGCTTTTGAGAACTTTCTGAGAA
Source organism: Madoqua kirkii (assembly GCA_006408675.1). Classification (NCBI taxonomy): domain Eukaryota; kingdom Metazoa; phylum Chordata; class Mammalia; order Artiodactyla; family Bovidae; genus Madoqua; species Madoqua kirkii. The sequence goes on from SJYC01008491.1 coordinate 35,853, forward strand.
AAGGCTTCAGAGGCCAGAGCTGGACAGTGATGTGCACAGCTTAGGCGTCGGAGGCCAGAGTCCCGCTGTGCCTGCGTCTGCAGCCTGGGGACTTGGTGACTGTGGTGGGCCCACGAGGAGCTTCAGGGTCTTGGCTGTGCGCTTGCTTTCCCGTCCGCCCCAGCTGTCCTCCCTTGCCGCCTGTCGCCTTGCTGGCACTCACGGTAGTAGGGGAAAGCTTGGTCCCCCGTCTTGTATGCCAGTAGCTGGTTGTCCAGGGCAGTTGCAGCGGGTCTTTCCTCCCATCTACTGTCTGCTACTCTCTCTGACTCCGCATGGGCTCGGGGTTTCTGGGGAGAGGGCTCGGCTCCACCTCGTTACCAGGAATGGCCGTGACCCTCACCTCCTGCCCCTGTGGAGGCTTATCTGGCTCTAGCCCAGAGCAGCTGCTCCCCGGGAGGTCTCTGAGTCACTCTGAGTTTCAAGACTGGGTTTAGCAGGTAGTCGAGGACATAAACAAATACACATTAGCCAGGACAAGCTTCCAGCCCTCTACTCAGCGAGGGGCCCTGGAAGCTCCTTGTTGCACGTTCAGGGAATATGAGAGTGGCTGTGATGGAGACATGCTGCAGGGGGGTGATGGGGGCATGTTAGAGAACCTGGTGTTTGCTGGCTGTGTGGCCTTGGGTGGGATACTCGGCCTCTCTGGGCCTTCCTTGCCTCCTCTGGGAAGCTGGTTATCATGAAAATGAGATGACCTGAGTTGTAAAATCCGGCCGGGGGTTAGTCCCCCTCAACCTTGGATCCCGACACATACGACAGCTTTGGGAGGCAGATTGCTTTTGAGACCGCCCTGTTTCCCATGCCATTCTTGGACTACTCTGAGGCTCCAGCTGCTCATCTTTCAGTGAGGGGGCATTCCTTGCCTTGTGCCCCTTGTGCACTTGTTGAGAAGCCCTATGAGTCACCTCTGGGAAGGTGCCCGAGAGCTGGGCAGCCTGGCCGTGTCTGGCTGTGATTTACACGACGGTTCCCCCGGGAGGGAGTGTGGCGGGGGCGGAGGTGAGTGGGTCCAGCACATTCCTTAGGGCTAAGGCCAGGTGGCTGTGGACCACTGTGTGCTCAGGACGCAGGCAACCCCCCCTCGCTTTAAAGTAGTGGAGCCCTGGGAGTCCTGTGGGTGCCCCCGGTTCCTGCTCTCCTCCGTCCTTCTCAGTGACTTGCTGGACTTCAGAATCTGCTGAGTTTGAGGGTTTCTTTGTATCATGTGAATCATCCAGGTCTGACACACAAAACGAGAAGCCACAAAGAACCGCTCCATCCGGCCCTGTTTTCACCCCCAGGATTAACGAGTGGTAAATGAGGACACAATGTTTGGTTTGAGTCCTTGCTTTTGTATATATTAAGAGAAAACTAGAGATAAAGTGGATGTTGGTGGGGACTCTTCTTCCGTTCTGTTTCCTTCCCTTCATAGAAGGCCTGCTCTTCTGAACTTGGGCTACAACAGGTCACCTTCTTGTGTGTGTGTGCGTGTTCGGTCACCTGGGTTGTATCTGAGGCTTTGGGACCCCGTGGACTGTAGCCCACCAGGCTCCTCTGTCTGTGGGCTTCTCCAGGCAGGAATACTGGAGTGGGTTGCCATGCCCTTCTCCATCACCTTCTTATACTTGGATTACCGATTGATTTGGAGGGCGTTTGGAAGCATGCTTTGCATATTTGAAATTCTCGTGGAAGTGGCGTCAAAGTAGGGCTGTGATGGCTGCAGTTTGCTTCACCCCACTCCCTGTGTGATGTTGGTGATGCCATTGCTGTGTATGTTCCTTCCTGCCCCTTGTGGTGGATTTTGGGTTGTTCGCAGGTTTGGGGGGCAGCCCTGGGGTGAGCTTCCTTATACACATCTCTGGGTGCACACATGGGGTTCCCCAGGAGGATAGGGCTTGGCGAAGGCACACTTTCAGGCTTGCCAGGGGTTGCCACGTTGCTTAATTGTCAGAACTGTTTGCCGGGTGTCTCCCCGGGAGCCTGTGAACCCCTTGCGGGGGTGGGGTTTGTGTGATATCCGGTATCTCTATGCTAGGTTACACTGTTCCCGCAAGAGCCTTGAGAGCTGGAGGAAGATAGGAAAAAGAATGCCCAGCTTGTGGGGTTCATGGAGCCATCCCTGAGTCTTCCTGTGCTCCCTAGCACTGCGTCCACATGGCTTTGAAGTTTCAAGGTGACATTGCATTTGAATTCAGATAGCACTGGCATTTTGCATCCTCCTAAGGATGACACATCAGTTCAGGTCAGTTCAGTCGCTCAGTCGTGTGCGACTCTTTGCGACCCCATGAATCGCAGCACGCCAGGCCTCCCGGTCCATCACCAACTCCCAGAGTTCACTCAGACTCATGTCCATTGAGTTGGTGATGCCATCCAGCCATCTCATCCTCTGTCGTCCCCCTCTCCTCCTGCCCCCAATCCCTCCCAGCATCAGGGTCTTTTCCAATGAGTCAACTCTTCGCATGAGGTGGCCAAAGTACTGGAGTTTCAGCTTTAGCATCATTCCTTCCAAAGAACACCCAGGACTGGTGTCCTTTAGAGTGGACTGGTTGGATCTCCTTGCAGTCCAAGGGACACTCAGGAGTCTTCTCCAACACCACAGTTCAAAAGCATCAATTCTTCGACACTCAGCTTTCTTCACGGTCAAACTCTCACATCCATACATGACTATTGGAAAAACCATAGCCTTGATTAGACGGACCTTTGTTGGCAAAGTAATGTCTCTGCTTTTGAATATGACACATACTTAGATAGGAAAAATACAGTTATGGTGAAAAGGAAAATTAGGGGAGATTCAGACTCAGACTTTGGTATGATGAAGGGATGACAGAGGATTATGGACACAACTGGGTCTGGCATTCTGTGCTCCCAGGTATTGGGAAGAGAGAGGCATGAAGGGGAGGACTCTTCTCTTGCTGCCTGGAGAAGTTTTCCTGATGCTCCTGAGTGTGGGTCTTGTTCCCAAACGGTCCTGTCAAGTGGTCAGGTCTGACTTGGTGGGCATAGCGGGTGTCCGTGTGTCGACACTGATGGAACAGTGCCTGCGTGTTTGTTACCCTTTATTGTTACCATGTGCCAAGATCGAAATAATTCTCCCAGCCACCCAGCAGGTAGAAATGCTTTCTGAGTCTCACGTTACAGGTGTGAACAGGGAGGCTCATGTTCAGACACCCAGCGAGTAAGGCTGCATCTGGGATTCTGAGCTTTCCCAGGATCCTGTTCCCTAGGCTGTCTGCTCCCTGCCCCAGAAATGTCAGATTGCATCGCGGGAAAAGTCAGGACTCAGGTCCCAGATGGACAGAGGGGGCCCTGCGGGGGGCCTGGCTCTCTGTGTCTGATGGAAGTGACACTCGCCTGCTCTATTTGCAGTCCCAGGTTCTCCCCCCTACTGTGTCTCCGGAAGTCATGACCTGCTGGCCGGCACTCGGGGAGGACAGCACAGGAAGCTGTACCCAGCTCTGCTGGCCTGCCTGCGGGTGCCTGTCAGCCCGTCTGCCACAAGGGAGGGGGGCAGAGTGGGCAGGATGGGTGGGGAGGGGAAAAAATGCAAAAAACCTACAGCAAGCAAACAATTTAGGTCGTGCAGTGGACAGACCCCTGGATTGTTGTGAGATGACTCAATGACCAGACTGGGGTCAGGAAGCCTGGGCTGCAGAAAGATAATGTGAAATCTTTGTGTATTTTTTCCGGGAGTTCTTGCCCTTTTAAAGGATTTTGTTTTCTGCGTTATCACCCTGGGGATCCTGGCTGTGGAGTTTTCTAAGGCAGGGGTTTATGGAGAGGATGGGGCTGGGTGGGGGAGGGGGAAGGGGAAGGGGAAGGGGAGGATGGGCCCAGAATGGCCACATTCCCCATCCAGCTCCTTCCGGATTCGGTTCTCTCCCAGGAACAAGGGGCCAATTCACGTGGCTCCAGTGGCCTCACTGGCCTGGAGTTGAGCCCATGCCTTCTAGTGACTAAGGAGGAAATGCCATTCCACTTATCCTGCGGGCCTGCGTCCCTAGGCCATTCTCTATCGTAGCTTTGTGACTGTCTCATCTTTTTGGCATTTGCCTCTTTGCTTTCTTTTTCTGGGTAATACGCTGAGGTTATGTGGGCTGTGATTCCACAAGGCCCCACCAGATTTCCGTCTTCCACACACAGTTGCTTTCGGGTGACCTGGTCTTCTTGTGTTGAAGATGGTCAGTGCCTCTCCCTGCCCCCACTGGTCTTGGCTCTTCACCCGGCAGGGGGTCTGCAAGGCCTCCTGGCTTCCCCAGCAGAGCCAGGGGGCTCCGTCCTCTGTGGCCTGAAGCTCTATGCTATGTTCTCTGGTAAGCTTCTGCCACGTGGGGCCCTCTCTGCTGGGAGCCCAGGAGCATTGTTGCAGGAGGACAAGGTTTTGGCTCACCTTGTATTCAAAGCCTTCCACATGGGGCCAGTTCATGTTTGCTGATGAATGCTGACCTGTCCAGACCCAGCTATGACTTTTTCAAATTAAAGAGGATGGGATCCTGCAGGCCACATTTCCCTATATGCCCTGGGCAGATAATCACTGCTTAGAAGTGGGTATCTGCTGTGTTCTCAAGGTCAATCCTAGAAAGTCATGCCTCCCCTTTACTAAATCAGAGGAAACAACAGGAAAGCTGTGTGTGTGTGTGTGTGTGTGTGTGTGTG
>SJYC01008493.1:0-77235 GCA_006408675.1 Madoqua kirkii
GGGCTGGCAGGGGGTGGGCGTGGAGTGATGATGTGCTTGGCAGGGTGACGCTTTGGAAAGCTGGTCTGTTTCTTAGCACATTTCCTGCTCTGTTGCCTGGGCCCCTCTGAGCTTTGGTGTCCTGATCTACAGACTGAGGGTAGGGACCTCCGTTTTATGGTTAAGGGGAAATCCTGACCTGAAATGGAATGGAATGTAGGAAACCAGCCGATCTCTCTCTCTTTTCTTAACTCTTCTCTGTCGCATGACACTCCATGATGCCCATACCAGTCAGATCAGCAAAACTGAATGACTTCCTGATCAGAGCTGATGTTCATCTAGTGTTTATAAAGTCCTGGGCAATGTGAAGCAGACCTCATCTGTTATATGATTTAATTCCTGCCATCATCCTAGGATTATAGTGCCATAATTGGCCCCCACTTTACAGATGAGTGAAACTGAGGCTCAGAGAGGTTGAGTATAGTGTCTGAAGCCACACAGCTAAAAAGTGGCTGCATTGGTATCCCAGCCGCAGCAGTCTGGTTCCAGAGCTTGTGCTAGTAACCACTGTACTAGCCTGCCAGGAGGAGGGAGAAGCTCTGTGGGGTGTGTGTGTGTGTGGTGGACAGCAGTAGATGTCATCGTAAGGTATTCCTGTGTTAAGATAGGTGGGCCAGGCTTGCTTGCAGAATCTCTGACAAATAAACCACAGAAGATGGTTCTCAAGGGCTGGGTATGTGGGCTTTACCCGGTAGTTAGTCAGTCCCAGGACCTTTGCTGGGAGAGTCTGGGGAGGCCGGGCCTATGGACCCATCCGCTTCTCCATCTGCTCTTCACACGGGACGCAGAGGAGGCTGGAACCACCTGACCTCTCTCCCTGGTCTCCACTTCTGCGCAGCCCCTCTCGGGAACATCTTCTGGTTGACAGCCGGGGTCCTTTGTTCTGGACATGGTTTTTTCAGATCTGTGTTAGTTGAGTGGATCCAAGTGCACCTGTAACTGGGGATGCCCCCCGCTCCCAGGAATGCTGCCTCCTGCCGGAGTGCCCTGGACCCCCACAGCAGAGCGCTGTGGCCATGCTCCCGGCTCCCAAGTCTAGCCTGCTGGCCCAGCCCTGGGGTCATGGATCCTGAACGTGGAGAGCCCAGCCCCGGGGCCGTGGACCATGAACGTGTTTACCTGGATGCTGCATCTGGTGAGCTGGGCACACTTTGCTGTTGCTATTGTTCAGTTGCTCCATCGTGTCTGACTCTTTGCAACCCCAGGGACTGCGGCACACCAGGCTTCCCTGTCCATCACCACCTCCAGAAGCTTGCTCAAGCTCATGTCCATTGAGTCGGTGATGCCCACCCAACCATCTCATACTCTGTTGCCCCCTTCTCCTGTTGCCCTCAGTCTTTCCCAGCATCAGGGTTTTTCTCCAGTCAGCTCTTAGCATCAGATGGCCAAAGTATTGTATATATAAGTAAATACAATATGTAAGTATATATAAGAACACTGCCTAGGACTCCATATATCTTGTCATCCCTACAGCCCCCACATATTCTGTTTTACAGACAAGAGACTGAGGCCCACCCACGGAGGTTAAGGAAATTGCCCAAAGGTACAGCCCCAGAGCCGAGGCCAGCCCAGTTGTATCTGCGGCTTGTCCTGCTCATCCTGGTCTGGGAAATCAAGTGTGTCTGGTGTGACAGGGAGGTCAAGGCTGCAGGGGACGTCCTGGCTTCTTCCAGGCCTCAGATTCCTCTTATCTCAGGCGAAGACAGAAAGTGCGGCTTTCCTTCCTACAAACTGTTTTAACTGAACCTCACCACAGGTCCTGGGCGGTGCTGGTTTTAGGATGGATAAGGAATGGGTGCGGCCCAGTTTGTGATGTTGGCCAAGGGGGGTGGGCAGGGGTGCGACCGGCCTTTGGGAGAGACTTGGATTTGAGTGCCCCCGGTTGGATGAGCCTTGGGCCCTGGGCCATCTCTTTACTGCCTTGAGGAGACAGTCCATTTTTCAATTCTGTGATCCCGCAGTTGGAGCATTTGGAGCTGGGACTCAGCTTGCTGTTCAGAAATCTGTACTTTCATAGGCAGACAGTTTAGGAAGAAGGATTATCTGTCTCACTGAAGTGTGTGATTATAACAGCTAAATTTTTGAGCACTTCCTAGGCATCTTTACACATGTCAATTCATGAAACCCCCCACAATGAACTGCTTTGCAAGATGGACTTTATTATCACCACCTCATTTTACAGATGAAAACACCGAGGCTCAGGGGAGTTAGGTAACCTGCCCCAGAGACCCCTCAGCCAGGAAGCGGCCAAGTGGGGGTTTGAACCCAGGGAGAGGCTGCAGAGTCACGCAGGCGACACCCTCCTGGCTTATAGAGCTGTGTTCGGGGAGGGTCCAGCCGTCTGGAGCTGCCTTTGCCCCACGTTACTGGAGAAGCTGGTTTATCCCCATTTTGAGAGATGAGTAAAAAGATGGCTCTGAGTAGTTAAGGAATTTGCCAGTATTCAACAGGTTGTAAATAGCAGTATTAAGATTGACCCAGGTCCACTGACTCCAAATATAGAGTCACTCTTTTTTTTATTTTAATTAATTTGTTTATTTGATCTTAGTTGGAGCAAGTGGGATCTTCGACCTTTGTTGTGGCATGTGGGATTTATTTTTCTAGTTGTGGCATGCCGGATCTTTAGCTGTGGCATGTGAACTTTTAGTTGCAGCATGTGGGATTTAACTCCCTGACCAGGGATCAAACCTGGGAATGTGGAGTCTTAGCCACTGGACCGCCGGGGAAATCCCTTGGGTCCCTCTTACATCGTTTCCTCCCTTTCTTGCTAACTTGGAGGCTCATCTCATGTCACTTTGTCCAGCTGGCCTTTCTGTGAGGTGCCTGTTCTTTGCTGGTTTGGAGCTGGGGGTTTCCCTAGTGGCCTCCATGTCGGTCCCTTGGGGTCAAGCATGGTGTCTGCTTTGCTTCTGCTCCCCCAGCACCTCAAAGGCGAGCCAGGGCTCCCTCCACACGTAGGGTGATCAGAAAACGTGGTCCACTCATCTGGGCGCAGTGTGTGCGCTTTGGAACCTGGAAGCCACGCAGTGTTGAGATGAATGCCGGGCCCCATGTGACTGTGGCCACTTCCACCTCTTCGGCGACCGTTTCCATGGGGCCCGGTGGATTGAGAGACTGTGTCAGGGCTCTGCTGCATGAGTGGGTCCTGTCTCCCTTGTGGGTGGTCTTTGCTCTGTGCTAGGTGTTAGCAGATCTACCCGTTTAGGGGTCTTGAAAAGTTCTGCAGCCCGGAAGCATTTCCCTTCTGCTCGGCCTAACCCACTCCCCGCCGTGCACATTTCCTTCTCTGCCGTGGAAATGGGAACCAGCTGGCCACAATTCCTTGAAATCACCTCCTCAGCCTCTCCAAGAGGAATAAGCCCGAAACGGCGTAAGCCACTCCCAGGCTTCCTTCTCTTGTCCTTCTCTAATACTTTCTCCCAGGTCCTGCTCCCCAGGCCGTTTTAGCCATGTCTCTGCTCTCCTGGGGCCTTCTCCAGAGCCTCCAGCAGCTGTGTCCTTTCCGGGCCCCTGCCTGTCTAGGGGGCCCATTGCCACCAGATCTCTAGTCCTGGGGCAGCTTTGGAGTTGGCTTCTCCTTTGCTCAAAGACAACAGAAGACTCAACCACAAAGATTAACAACCCAAGTTAAAAATGAGCAAAGGACTTGACTAGGTAGTTCTCCAGAGAAGATTTGCAAATGACCAGCAAGCACAAGAAATGAGAGAAATGCAAACTAAAGCTTTCTTAATACCAACTGGGATGGCTTTGATAAACAAGAGCAACAACCAAGTGTTGGCAAGGACATGGAGAAATTGGAACCCTTGTGTGTTGCTGGTGTGGATGTAAATTGTGCAGCCACTGTGGAAGACAGTTAAATGAAACATAGAATCACCATACGGCCCAGCAGTTCCATTCTCAGGTATTCCCCCGGGGGAGGTGAAAACATGTGCCCACGCGAAAAACCGTACCCGAATGTTTATAGCGTCTCTGTTCACAGCAGAAGGTGGAAACAGCTAATGTCCACCAATGGATGAAATGAATGTGTAAACAGAGTGTGATCGTGTGTGTGCCTGTATCTATATATACAGGCACACACAATGGAATATACATATTCTACATAAACATGCACACACAATGGAATGCATACATGTATGTATATATGTATATATATGTATGTAGTGGAATATATAGTCTGCTACCTGTCTATACACATGTATACCTACACACAATTAAATCTAATTCAGCTGTAAGGAGTGAGGTACTAACATGTGCTGCAACATAGATGAACCTGGAAAACACAATGCTAGGTAAAAGAAGCCAGATGCAAAGGGTCATATATTATGTGTTTCCACTTATATGAAATACCCAGAATAGGTAAATCCATAAAGAAAGAATGCAGATGGTGATTACTGGGGGTAGGAGGCAATGGAGAGTGACTTAGTGGGTGTGAAGTTATATTTTAGGGCACTGAAAATGTTTTGGAACTAAAGGTGATGATTGTACGAGACTGTAAAATGTACTAAACACCCCTGAATTATATATTTTAAAATAATTAGTTTTACTTTATGTGGATTTCACCTCAGTTCAGACACACAAACAAAAAGGTCCTCTTATGCAGTAAGAAGAGGAGACACGGGACACTCGATGCATGCCAGATCAAGCGTGTCTGACACCTGATTCACTGAGTTCTATAGCAAAGGGATGGGCCTTTGTATTCCCATTTTCCAGATAAGAAAGTAGAGGCTCGTCTAGGGCACTCTGGTTATAGGGGCCCAGACACAAGCGAACCGGAGCTTGTCTGACTCTGACCTGCCTCTGATCACTCTTCTGTGCTCCTTCCCCGCAACACAGAGACTTTTGTTTTGTGTTGTTTGTTTTAGATACTAAGCTCTGTGGATGAGCTGTGCTGACCCTGAGGAAGTCAGTTCTAGGCCCATTTGTGAGATGCCTGCTCTTTCCTTCCCACGGGTCCTTTGAGGTCCAGCCCACTCTGGCCACTCGTCTACAGCAATCTTTTTCTCACATGGACTCCTCACATGCCTTACAGGGAGGCAGAGGTTTGTAGCTAGAGGAGACAAAGATGGGGGTCTGAGTCATGGTTCTGCTGTGTGGTCATGGCTGTGTCTCTCAGACTCTTGGGACCTCAGTTTCCTGAACATGCGATGGGAGATCATAAGAACACCCACCTCATCCTTCTGGGTCATCCGTGCAGGGTAGGTGCTCTGAGCAGGGAAAACATCATATGGACGCAAGTGATGGGAGTGATCACTTTGAGTCAAGCTCAAGCTTCTTGCATATTCAGCAGGGAACAGACCTCAACCCCAAACTGTAGCACGGTTGGCTATAGCAGGGCTGGTGCTCAGCTATGGTCTGCTGCATGAACGATTCAATGAATGAGCAGAATAGACAGTCAGGGATCTCAGCTGTGGGCTTGGTCCAGGAGCTAGGCTTGTCATTTGTCCTTTGTCTGTGCACTGCCCGGAACTGGAAGCACTGTCGGTCGTCAGGAAATAGTTGTGAGCTGGTCTGCTTGCATAGACAGACCCACGTGCCTCGTTCCATTGCGCTTTGTAGGTGTTGTGTCTTTTACAAATAGAAGGTTTGAGGCAACCTGTGTTGAGCAAGTCTGTTGGTGCCATTTTTCCACCCCCATGTTCTCACTTGGTGTCTTTGTGTCACATTTTGGTAGTTCTTGAAATATTTCAGACTTTTCCGTTGCTGTTGTATTCGTTACAATGATCTGTGATCTTTGATAGTTACTGTTGTAATTGTTTGTTTTACATTTTTAAATTAAGGTATGTACATTAGAAATAATGCTGTTGCACGCTTATTAGGCTACATACGCCACCGTGTAAACGTAACGTTTTAAAAAGATTTCTTTAAATTTATTTTTTAATTAGAGGATGATTGCTTTACAATGTTGTATTAGTTTTTGCTATTCAACAACATGAATCAGCTCTAAGTATACGGATCCCCTTCCCCTTGAGTCTCACTCTCACCCGCCATCGCACCCTCTAGGCCATCACAGCACCGAGCTGAGCTCCTGGCGCCTTACGGCAGATTCCCACGAGCTATCTGTTTTACACATGGTACTGTATCTATGTCAGTCATGATCTCGGGGTTTGTCCCACCGTCTCCTTCCCCACCGGTGTCCACAAATTCGGTCTCTACATCTGCATCTCTGTGGCTGCCCTGTAGATAGGTGCATCAGTGCCGTTTTCTAGGTTCCATAAATATGCACTAATATACGGTATAACCTTTATGTGCACTGAGAAACCAAAAAAATTCACGTGGCCCGCTTTGTTGCCATGCCACTTTATTTCTGTGATCTGGAACCGAATCTGCAATATCTCTGAGATGTGCTGGAGGTAGACAGGTCCCTCCTGATCCCTGGATCTGGGCTACTTTTCCTTTCTAAGTGGGAATTATTGCAGGGAGATGGGATGGAGGAAGATCAGAGGACTCTGCTCCCATGCCCCCTCACCCCGAAGAGGGCAGAAGCAGGACAGGTGTTCCTGGTAGGCCGTCGTCAGCCTGTCACCTCAAGCTGACGTTGCAATGGCGGGAGAGCTGCATTTCTTCTGCCCAGATTCTATCAGGATTTTAGGAGCAGGAGCTTGACTTAGTGGAGGCAGTGGCGGTGTCTGTCCGTGCACAAGTCAGGGGAGCGTGAATGTCATCCTCGGTCCACCAGCAGGATGGCTGGCCATCTCTCCTTGCTGACTGAGGCTGCCCTGGGTGCTCTGTGGATTCGTTCACCCTCGGCCATGTGACGTTGGCAAGGTTGCACGTGTTGTCGGAGTCTTAGTTTTCATGTCTGCCAAGTGAGAAGTGGGTGTGAGGCTCGGAACATCTCTCAGGTCCTTTTTGGCCCCAGAGTTCATGATGCTCTCGGGCCTCAGTGAGCATGTCCTGTGGCCCTCTCCTGTCCTGCCCTTTGCTGCCCATACCCCCATCTTTCCCTCTGGTTATCCTCCCACCCACCCCTTTTTACTCAGCTGCCCCTCTGGACCTGGCCTTATGCCAAGTCCTGAAGATACAGAGATTCAGACAAGCTCCCTGGCCTGACACGCTCTCAGTCATGAGTGGGCTAGAGTTGTTTGAAGAAAAGAGGACCATCAAATGGAGTGAGTGCTGTGGTCCAGAAAGGGGAGACTGGTAGCCATAAAGGAGGCCAGCAGCCACTTCTTAAGATCCTCGAATGGGGACTTGGGCCTGCTCCTGTGGCAGCTCCTGGATGGCTTGTCTTGATGGGGAGGCGCAGTGTTGGCAGTGACCTCAAGTGGCCCCTTTCGGCCACAGGAATCTTTGATGTGGAATGCTCAGTTGCCGCCTTTGCTGGAGAAGAGGGAGAGAAAGAAAGAAGGGAGAAAGAGGGGCCAGCTGGCCCTCCTGTGCATTTCTGCTTGTGGGACCAGACCTCTGTTTCCTGGGGCTGCAGGCTGTGTGTGTGGGAGGTGTGGCGGCGTGGCTGGCCCCGGGGATGGCCGTCTGTCCCTGGGGACAGGGCCCTCCCCCGCAGCGGTGACGGCCCAGACAGACCTCCTCTCTGGGCCTGTGTCAGCACCTTGTGGCCAGGGGCAGAGTGGAGCCTGAGTTTCCAACGGCCCGGCCGCCCGCCAGAGTGATGCTCAGGGTGCAGCGATTCTGAGGCTGATGCTGGCATTTGCCCCTCGACCCCTCCCCCGCAAGGGAGGTTGTGGACAAGGCAGCTTTTCTAATAAGCAGCCTCTGCTTGCCCGGTAGGAGATGAAAGACTGTGTGTGAGAGTGGGTAATTTGGGGTTTTCCTGATGAAAGCAGCTGACATTTGTTCGGACCTCTGCACGCTGCAGCCCTTGCCTTTCATCTCTGCTATCAAAGCCCAGCTCGTATTGGCCTGCATCCGGGGCAGGCAGTGCCACCGGAATTGAGTTGGGCAGAGACATTACTTTGCCAACAAAGGTCCATCTAGTTATGTAAGGCTATGATTTTTCCAGTGGTCACGTATGGATGTAAGAGTTGGACTATAAAGAAAGCTGAGCACCGAAGAATTGATGCTTTTAAACCGTGGTGTTGGTGAAGACTTTTGAGAGTCCTTTGAACTGCAAGGAGATCCAACGAGCCCATCCTAAAGGAGATCAGTCCTGAGTGTTCATGGGAAGGACTGATGCTGATGCTGAAGCTCCAATACTTTGGCCACCTGATGCGAACAGCTGATTCATTGGAAAAGACCCTGATGCTGGGAAAGATTGAAGGTGGGAGGAGACGGGGACGACAGAGGATGAGATGATTGGATGGCAACTCCAGGAGTTGGTGATGGACAGGCAGACCTGGCGTGCTACAGTCCACGGGGTCGGGAAGAGTCAGACACAACTGAGCAACTGAATTGAACTGAACTGAACTGAATGGTAACATAAAGGAAACAGTAAAGTGACCCTTGTGGTGGATGGTTTAGTGGCGGCCTTGGGGCGAGCCCAGACTCTCCTGGTTGGCGGTGGGGGATTAACCCTCCATAGCAGGTTGTGTATGACTGTCCCCGGTGGGGCCCTTTGAAAAGAGTGTGCCTTTTAAAGTTGGGTAGGGCTGGCTGGATTTGAATGCTGGATTCTCCACTTACTCTCGGAGTGAAGGTAGGAAGTTTACCCTCTCTGATCTGTGTCAGGAGGAATGATATGATCAGCAACTCTAGGGGTCTTCACGGCTCATCCTATGTATCATCTCAAGCCTAGGAGACTCTCAGAAGTGTTCATTAGCTTCCACCCTAACTGATGAACTTGACACGTGCCGTAGGCATTAGGGACTGGGACTTGCATGATTCACTGCCTTGTCCATACACTGCCTGCCACGTAGTCAGGCCTCTGTGAGTGAATGGCAGATGGCTCCATGAAAAAAGGAGTCTTTGCTATGCCACCCATACAGCTGTTCTGGCTTTGCAGGGTGTGGAGTGGGGAAAGAAGGAGGGAGAGAGAGAAAGAGGGAGTGTGTGTGTCTGTGTGTCTGTGAACCAACGAAGCATTAGGCTATGTTACTCGCATCTCTGAAAGGTTGATGACCTTCGCCATGTGTATTCCTGAGGTAGGGAGCAATGCTTAAGATGATACATTCATAGAACCCCTGCTGCACGCCCATCTAACCACCTCTGAGATAAGCTGAATCCCCGGTTGTAGCAGCCTGGCTTCCGGCCTCTCCCGTCAGCCTTTGAATACCTCCCCTGATGGGGTGATCGCTGTCCCTGAAAGATGGTGTTGACATTTCTGCTGGTCCTCCTTCCCGAGGCTTGCGTGCTCTGTCCTAGCTCTCTGGGTTGTGATCCTTGGGGCCCTCCACTGCAACAGGCCCCCTCTCACAGAGAACTTTCAAGTTGATGAAGGCAGATGCCACGTCCTTTCTGGGTCTTCTGCATTGGCTTGACCCCCTAGTTAGCTGGGTGGCATGGCTCACGCGGTGTGGCTTATGCCCCTTGACCTTGTGTCTCTGGTTCCCCAGCCCTTGAGCACTATTTAAGGCCGAAGCTAAGTGACCCATCACCCACATGCAGCTCACAGGATGTACTGGGGACACCTGTTCAGCTGGCCGAGGAGCTGAAGGTCCCCGAGTTGCTCTTTGATGCTGACGATTTCAAGAAATACAGGGAGAGGTGACTTCTGCCACACGGAAGGGAATCAGGTGGCAAAGTCTCTTCTTCTTAACTCTCTGGCGTGGAAAGTGGCTTATTTAGTGACAGTAAGTCAGTCTGTCTGGGTTTCCGGAGGTGGCCCTTGGAGCCTGAGCTTAGTTCCTCCTTCCTTTTGTGGCCTTGTCTGCAGGGGGCCTTCCGCTGATCACTCAGGCTCAGTTGGAGACTGCGGCCCAAGGCAGTGGAAAGGGCATGAAACCGAGGGACTGGAGACTGGGCACCTCGTCTCTGCTCCACCTGGAAGAGACTCTGCGCAAGGTTTTCCTTCGCTAAAAGGCCTTTACCTGTTTAAGTGTGGAGAGTCGGCCTTTCCAAGCCCAGCAGTGTGGGTGCCCTGAAGGGGTCCCTGAGAAGGTCAGAAAGTGGAAAGAAAGCCCCCAAGGCCTCACCTGTAGCTCCCCATCCTGTTTTCAAGTTTCTCGCCTCTTTCCTCCTGCACTGCCTGCATGCCTGCAGTTGCGGGGCGTCTTTGATTCTCAGGCCATCTGCTAGGCGCTTCTGCCGGCTGGGAGCACTCTCTGGTCAGTCTCTCTAGACAGGGTTGGATCCAAACCCCTTGGCCTGCCATGTCTGCCCTTAACTCTGAACCCAGCCTCCTCTCTCGCCCTCCTCCTCCCGCTAGCTGTTCCCGCTCCAGCTACACTGAGATTGAGGGGTCCCCCCATCTGTGTTCCTGCAGACAGAGTACACTGGAAAGCAGAAGCTGCATAACACAAAGCTGTGCACTCATAAACTCCCTGCGCACGTCCAGCCCACCCACATCTGAAGATAATCAGTCATTTACTGATTGCCAGACGCTGTAAACATCTCAGTCCAGGGCAAGGATAGAAGAAACCCTTAAGTGACCTCCGTTTGGCTTCCTCGCTGCCCATTCCCTCTGGACTGCAAACTGAGCGAGGCCCCAGGCCCACTGAAGGCTCACAAACCCAATTTTCCCAGTTCAGAGTTTTGTCCTGCCCCACCAGCTGTGTGACCCTGGGCAAGTTAAACAACCTCTCTGTGCTTGTATGGTTTATCTGTAAAATCAGACTAATACTAGTTCCTGCCTGCCAGGGTGACTATGGCATTAAATGAGTTAATACATGAGAAGGGTTAGAACAGTGTTTCTTGGCACATGGTAAACACCCATTAAATGTTAGCTATTGATACTGGTGTGCCTGCAAAGCTTTTTACTGCCCCTTGACTCATGTACTGGCCCAAAGCAAGTTGTGTCAGTAATTATGTATTATATAAACCGATGAGAACGGAGTTGTTTCATGAAAAACGAGGTTGAGCACTTTGGAAGGCACGGATAACGTTGATTTGCTAAAAATTTGTCACCAAATCATTGAGAGGCAGAACAGCTGTAAAAAAAAATAGGAAGAAAAAATAGTAAAGCTCGAAGGAAGCTGTATTCCATATGTTTGGCTGATGACTAACTTTTGCACTGCTTTAAAGAAAGGGAAATCAGAAATTGTACAATCAGGAGGATGTGTTTCGCAAGAAAGACCATCTGCATCTCTGGTCCATGGGCCAAAGAAAGACTGGCTCATTAATGTGCAGCTATAGTAAAATTCCTACGTGTCGGTCCTGTCTGCCTTGCCCACTGGGTCGATGACATGGCGCTGGGAGAGACAGGTGACAGGCCCAGTTCTGTCCAAGGGAGGGAGGCCCACGACCAGTAATTGCACGTCTTGCCCAGACTGCAGGGTTTCCCCATGCAGACAAGGTGCTGTGGGCAGATCTCTTGCGTGGCCTGCATTTGCCCCGAGCCTCCTCTGAGCCAGGCTCTGATCCGGAATCTGATAATACCAGAGGCGACCATGAGGAGTGGCCAACAAAGTGGACACGAGTCCCTGTCCCCCTGGGACCTCATGGCGTGTGGGGGTGGGGGGACTGTAGGCAGAAGTAAAGGGTAAATATCGGGTGCTTATTCCAGCTGCTTGCTCTAAACCAGGGCTTACCAGCCTCTGGGATCTGATGTCTGATGACCTGAAGTAGAGCTAAGGTAATAAGAATAGAAATAAAGTGCACAGTAAATGTGATGCACTCGAATCATCCCCAAAACATCCCCGCTCCCCACCTCCCCAGTTTTTCTGCAGAAGACTGTCTTCCATGAAACCCATCCTTGGTGCCAAAAGTTGTAGATTCCTACTGTTAGAGGAAGAGAAGCAGGAAGAGACTTGAGTCCTGCTCTGGGGAAGTTCTCGGGGACCCAGGCAGAGTCAGGCCAGCTAACCGTGGAGAAGAGATTAAAAAATGATGGTGACCCTTTAGGTAAATTACAAGAAAGTGACTGAAATCTCCAAAAACTTAAAGAGGTCTTAGGAACATGAGTGAAGTCTCGAAAGGTCTTTTGCAAATGATTCTTTTAATCATGAGTGAAGAAATTTGTGTTTTGTGAGAAAACTTGCTACAACAGGCTCAGTGTAAGATTCATTCATTCTTTTTTTTTTTTTTAGGGAAGTATAGTCGATTTGATTCATTGTTTTGGGGAACCTAACACTCAGAGCAAACTTTCAAGCGACAGCTTCAGGTTTAAGCATAAGACTCATTTTATATTTAGAATTAGTTATCAGTGATATAGTATACACTTACAGTATGTAAAAGATAAATGATTAATTTATGAATATAGAATATTTTGTATTTATAACTGTTTCCTTTTTCAAGATAGCCTTCTAAACAGGCTGTAAGACAAGTGACGGTAGTGGCCCAGGATCACAGTCAGAGGTAGAGACGGGAATCCAAAGCAGATGGTGGCAGTTTGCGTTTTCAAGGTAAAGTTCCTCCCCACGACACGCACATGCCCTGTAAATATCTGGCCCATATTTTCAGTGACTTTTTTCCTGGGCCCTCTTATTTCAGGTGGCTTTTTTTCCTGGGCCCTCTTCTCCACGAAGTCTCCGCTCCCCAGGTCTTTGCTTCCACTGTGCCCACTTCCCTGCACCATTTGCACCTCTCAGCTTCCTTCCTCCCCCGTCACACTCTTCATCAGAGATCCCCCAGTGAGTTGGCTCACGTGCAGGGGAGAAGCCCTGTATGCCCGTGTCCCCCCTGGCTCAGCACGGCCGCCAGAGGGACAGGGTGGCAGGCTGGCCCTGCCTCTGCCTTGACTGCCGGACAGACCTGGGGAAAACAGGATGGGTGGGGATCCCCAGAATGAATGGCCAAGGCCGGTTAAAGGTTCTGGTGGAGCTGTACCCCGGTGTAACAGGCAATGTGATCTCTGCGTATCAGCTGCTCTCCCGAATGTCTAGGCCCCAGAGGGCTGAGGGGTCCCAGAGCTGGGGAGCGTTCATGGCTGCCTTCCCACCTTGCAATTTCCTGGTAACGCTGAGAGCGCCTGACGTGTGTTTTGGGCAGTGTTTGGTACTCCACAAGGAACATTTCCTCCCTCTGTCTGGTTTGTTCTTATATGCTGATTAGCGATTGCAGAAGGCTGGGACAGTGACCAGAATCGCCAGAGGTCAAGCCAGGTGAGGGCTGAGCCAGGAAATCGGAAGTAGGTGGTGGTGGTCACCCTCCTCAACACAGCAATGATGCCTTAAAGCAGCGGTTCCCAACCTTTTTGGCACCAGGGACCGGTTTCACAGAAGACAGTTTTTTCCATGGCCTGGGGTCAGGGGTGGGAGGGATGGTTTGGGGGTGATTCAAGTGCATTACATTTGTTGTGCACTTTATTTCTATTATTATTACATCAGTTTCATCTCAGAGCGTCAGGCATTAGATCCCGAAAGTCAGGGGCCACGGCCATAAGGGATCATCTTATTAAAGCTCAGGAGTAATTCTGGGAAGCAGGTGGAGCTTTCTGGCGTCTCTCGCAGTGGGAATAACTGAGATGCCTCAAGCTGAAATGGATGTGAGGCCCGGGAGTTGCTTCCGAACATTCACCTTTGGTGTCCGGTGTTCAGGTTTGGGCTGTCTGACATCAGGTATCAGACAGGCACCAGGGGGATGACCTTGGGGAGGCCTCAGAAGCCGTTCCTGGTCTCCACGTGCATCTTGCTGTTCTGGCCTGGAGCCCCCCACCCTCTCTGTGAGGTGGGGTCTATGGAAGGCAGGACTTGACCCTGCGGCACCCTACTTTCACTGAAACTGCTTTATTCCAGTAAGAACCATGTGCCCTGTGGCTTTTGGAGGAAAGGACTATTTTGTCTTATTCTGCGGGCGCTGGGGAAGAGGAGACTAAACACTGGAGACCCCTCCCAACCTGCGGGCGTGCTTTGAGGAGGAAGCGAGGGCTGCTGGGCTGGGCTGGAAGGTGAGGCTGGACTCCTGGTAAGTGTCAGGCTCCCTGGCGCAGGGCTTCCTGCGTTGTATAATCAGCTGTCACTCCAGCATTTCCCTGCACCGAGCTTCGCAAGTGCAGATCGAACATTAAACAAACAGTGACTGCTTTATAAATATTTAACTCCCACTGTTTAGGAATTGCTCGAGGCAGGAGACAAAATAAGAGTTCCTGGCGGGCTGCTGCGCGGCCCCTCTTTAGTGCTTTGCATTGTGAAGATTAGGGCGTTTTGGAGGTTGAAGTGCAGCCGTATTCTGAAAGCCTTTTGTCCAAAGGCTTTCCAATGGTGGTGTCTTCTCTCTGTTTTGGGTGGGAGGGTGTGGTTTGGGTACTTGTTCAGGCCTAACACGCTGTATTCCAGATGCCAGCAGATAACATTTCTTTCTTTCCTTTTTAGTATTTATTTGCTTATTCAGCTGTGCCGGCTCTTAATTGTGGCCTTAGTTGTGGCATATGGGATCTAGTTCCCTGACCAGGGATTGAACCTGGGCCCCCTGCATTGGGTGCACAAAGCCTTAGCCACTGGACCACCAGAGAAGCCCCCCAACTAACATTTCTGTACAGTGAATGGAACCCATCATTGGTGGTGTTATTGTCATTCCATCCCATGACAGCAGAACTTTTTTTTTTTTTAAGTAACAGCTTTAATGACGTACCCTACAAGCCATGCATTTCAAGTGTACAGGAAGAGGCTTCAGCATGCTAGGGGACCTGTGCCACCATCACTGCAGTCCATTGTAGAATATTTTATCTCCCCCGAAAGAGTGTCTTCATCAGCAGTCACCCCCACCCCCATCCTAGGGAACCACCCGTCTGCCTCTGTCTCTGTGGATTTGTCTGTTCTGGACATCTCATACACACAGACACATACCAACTTGTTTCCTTTAGCACAGTGTTTCCAAGATTCATCCTTGGAAGTTGTTGCATATATCAATACTTCTTTTTCATGGCTGAATAATATTCCACTGTTTGGAGAGGGCTCATTTTGTTTATTCTTATCTGTTGCTGGACGTGTGGAGACAACAGAACTCTTCAGCTGAAAACAGTCAGGATGTGGCCAATTGAGAACCATCCAACGACAGCAAAACTCACGTCCGAATGAGGCTCTCCACCTCATTTCCGCCTCTCTGGGAAAAGTTTAGGAGGTCATCGTTAAGCCTGAGGTGGAAGCTACAATCTGTACAGCTGACAAGCCACTCAGCTTTTATTTAGCTCTAGCTGTATGCAGGCATACAGGCATAAACCCATCTGGTAATTTGTTGGAAATATCTGATCATATAATCTCTTGCAGAGATCTGCACACTTATAGACCAATGCTGCTAGATCTTTTCAGGTGGGAGAGTTAAGTCCATGTTCTCGGCCTGTTTCCTTTGACTTCATATGCTGGCACTCTCTGGGAGGGAGGAGCAGAGAAGAGAGATGATCTCCAACCGGCCTTTGTGTCTCACGCCCCCCAGACGCGCGTCTCCGTCAGGCCGTCTTCCCCCCCCGGGGGTGTGCTCACCCTCGGTGTCTGTCACATTCCAGATGTTTCCACACTCATTTGGGAGGCAGATTCAGCCCCGACCCAGACTTTGGCTTAGGCAGCCCGACTCTGCAGGAAATGTTAAAGAAAACGGGGCCTGTTGTCCTTCCTGGTCATCTCCCAGTCATTAAATTATGACTAATTGTAATAGATGCTGTTGATGTCCCACCCGGGCCCCCTTTACCGGACCGGCATAGTCACCCCCCAGCTGTTCAAGTTCACGGTCTGGCATCCGCTTCTCTGGAGATCTGCTGCCTCATCCAGGAAGTTGCTCACCCCCCACCACCCCCAGTCTCTGCTGACTCAGGGGTACAAAAGGCCAGCCCCCCTGCTTCGAAGCGGGAGTGAGCCCTGTGGTCCCTTTAACTACCAGAGCTGCTGGTGAGCTCAGGCTGAGGCTGGAGTCCAGGCCACTCCCAGCCTGCAGGTCCTGCATCCCTTGCTCCCTTTCTCCCGAGCACATTTCCCTGCGAGCTCGCACACAGGGATCCTCACCTCTCTTTCTGGGGCGTGCAGCCTGAGACCTGACCTCGGAACAAAGTCCCTTCCAGAGTCGCTTCTGATGACGTTTGGTCTTAGAGCTTCTCTGCCCGAGCTTCCTGGCTTGGCTCCCTGAGTGTTTGGTTTTGTTGGTTCGGGTTTCAAAGTCTTTTCAGGCTAATCGGACCCTCAGAAAGGTCTGCACTGAATCACAGTCCTGGCATGTTTTCCCTCCTTCCTCCCTCCCTCTGTATTTCCTTTATTTCTCTTCCTCCTTTCATTCCCCACGAGCATCCTTTCCTGTGTCCACAATGACCTCAGCAGAAAGGAAAATAAAAAATAAAAAAAACTTGAGAAGGCATGTGGATAGCTCACTAGCCTTGGTACCCAGTGGCCCTGGGTCTGGTGTAAGCCCTGCCTCCCTGTAACCAGGCAGTCAGCAGTGGAGACTCCTCTAATCCTTGGTAATCTCTACTTCTCAGCATTGTCACGAGGATCAGGATGACCCAGAGGGCTGGCACAGTGCAGTGACTGGCAGAGTCTGAGTTCAGCACGCAGGACTAGGAAAGCGTCCCAAAGGACTCCTGGATGCCCTAATACTGGATACCCTGGATACTCTGGGCTTCACCCTTGGCAACCGGTTATTATCTGTCTATTCAGGCTTTTGTTCACATTGTACTTTCTTCCTGGACCCCTCTTCCTTTTTTTTCTGAGCCCCACTGAAGGCAATGTTCAAATGCCACCTCCTCCCTGAAGCCCTCAGGTACCTGACATGTGGGATCAATACTTTCCAGCAAAGCACTACTTGACTTCCTGAACAAGGGGTGTGTGTAGAGGGTAATGACGAAATAGGAGAGTGTGTTCTGGAGTCAGACAGGTAGGTGCTGGAATTCTGACCCTGTCTCTCAATAGCTGGGTGACTTTGAGCTGGTCAGCTGTACCCACCACCCACTCAGATCCCGTGCACATCATAGATGCTGTGTCAGCAGTGATTTCTCCATACCTGTCACCTCTGAGTCAGCTTGCAATTAGTGGGACAAGTAAACAAAGAACAGGCAAGCAGTGTGTTAGTCGTCCAGTTGTGTCTGACTCTTCACAATGCTGTGGACCGTAGTCCGCCAGGCTCCTCCATCCATGGGATTCTCCAGGCAAAAATACTGGAGTGGGTTGCCATTCCCTTCTCCAGGGGATCTTCCAGACCCAGGGATTGAACCCAAGTCTCCTGCATTGCAGATGGACTCTTTACCACCTTAGTTAGCAAGCAGTGGGATTAAGTAAATGTGGAGCTGTGTGAGCTTAACACCAAGCTAAGGGTTAAACATTTTCAAAAGGTTTTATAAGTCACTGGTGGGTGAGGTGGTCCCTCTGGTTGCCATATAAGGGGGCTTAGGGGGTTGTCTTCTGCCGTCTGCCCTCCAGCTGCTGCTCCAAGACTCAGGCCCAGAGAGCTGAGCTAAGGAGGGCACAAAAAGGACCACCTTGTCCCTGGAAATGGGAAACGAGGCTTGATTCTGAGATGTGGTCATTGCTTTCAAAGGTTGGCCATGGAGGAGTTCACTGTGTTAACCACCAGCCCCCAGGGTTGCCCCCATGAAACCAGAGGGTGGCGAGTCACTTCTCATCTCCCCTCTCTCTCTGACCCCGCCTCTGTCTTGGGCGCCCCTCACCTCCCTTTGAAAGGAACCCAGTGCTACTCACGGCCCACTGCGGTGGCTGCGGAGAGGGGCCGAGAATAAGCTCGTGTTGGCGGCAGCCCTCCAAATACAGCAGGGCTGGGTTGACCTTTAAATAGACGGGCTCTGGGCCACTCAGTTCCTGGAAGTTTGAAGAAAGTCAGCCTTTCAAGTGATGCGACTTCCAACCTCAGGAAAGGTCCCTGTGTTTGCGAAAGCCATAATTGACTGTTGTTTTTGCACTTCATTATATGTGGCCGTGCAGCCGCTGGGAGTCAGCATGCCAGGGCGAGGAGGGGAAAATCCTCAAGTATTTTAATATCCCCCTTCTTAGAAGCAAGATAAACATACGTATTGTACTTTGCAACAGAGGTGGGGGCTCGCAAAGGGAGCAACCTGGCACCGTCTGAAAGATCTTTTTAAGCCGAACTCAGGTCTCTCTCTTTCTTTCTTTCTTTCTTTCTTTCTTTCTTTTTTATTTGTAAGCAAAGCTGGCATGAGTGATGATGCCAGCATCTCCTCAGCTGTATGGAGACAATCGTCCCTCTCCAGACTGCAGACCATCCATTCCTTCCTGAGTCATAGACTACTCTCCACTGTTTTCCCCCCAGCTGGTGAAAAATGGTGGGGTGAAGGTTGTCATCAGTATCACAGTCAACTTAGAGGATTTACTTTCACCCAAGAAATCTTTCTTCCAACTCTTACTTTGCAATTATGCAAAAAAAAAAAATTTAATGAAGATACAGACCATGACTATGATCAGGGGAAACATCTGATAAACCTAAGTAGAGGGATACTGTTTTCAGTCGCTCAGTCATGTCCAGCTCTTTGCGACCCCGTGGACTGCAGCACACCAGGCTTCCCTGACCTTCACCATCTCCTGGAGTTTGCTCAGACTCACGTCCACTGAGTCGGTGATGCCATCCATGTGGGAGACGTGCTTCAAACTAAAGACATGCCTTATCTGTCAAGTGTCAAGGTCGTGAGAGTTAGGGAAACAGAGGAAGAGTTCCAGATTGAAGGAGACTGAAGACGTGTGACAACTGGATGTACCACTTGCTTGGAGACAGTTGGTGACATTTGAATCAGGTGTGAGAACTGGATGTTAGTTACGAATCAGTGTCAGCTTCCCGATTTTGCTGGGGGAACGTGGTTCTGGGGAGAATGTCCTGGCTTCGGGAAACGCACACCGGAATGTTCTGGGGTGATGGCGTGTCAGACAGTCGCTCGCTCCCCGTGTAAAGGGAAAGGATCTGCACTCCCCTTGCAGCCTTTCTCTGCGTTTGTGGCCGTCTCCTTTGGCCGCGCTGGGTCTGTGTTGCTGCTCTCGAGCTTTCTCCAGTCGCGGCGAGCCGGGCCTACTCCAGCTGCAGTGCGCAGGCGTCTCGTTGCGGCCGCTTCTCTTGTTTCAGAGCGTGGGCTCCAGCACCCGGGCTTCGGGAGCTGGGGCACGCAGGCGCAGTCTGTGTGGCACGCAGGCTTAGCTGCCCCGCTCCATGTGAAACCTTCCTGAGCCAGGGACTGAGCCATGTCCCCTGCCTCAGCAGACGGAGTCTTCACCACTGGACCACCAGGGAAGTCCTGTGACTGTTTGTAAGAAAACTAGTTATTACGTGTGCCAGCGGATTCTGACTAGACGTATTGTGATCATTTAACAATATTTCAGGTTAGCAAATCATTATTTGAAGCTGATATAACTTTGACTAATATATGTCATTTATGTCTCACTAAAAAAGGAACTCTAAACAGAATAGCGATAATAATAATTTAACCAACCAGCAGAGGAGGAAAAATATCCCTTTAGTGGATAATAAAACAAACTTGGATTTGAATTCTGAACCTTTAACTTAAACTCCATGTGCCTCGATTTCCTCATCTTTTAAAATAAAGGGTGTGTGTGTGTGTGTTGTGTGTTGTGTGTGCGTGCTCATGTATTTGTATATGTATGTGAAATGTTATCTCCCTGAAGGGGTGGTGGTGAGTAGGAAATGACATAGTGAATGTGCCCAAATGGCATCATGGGTCTCTCCATTCTCCAGGACGTGTACCATGTACATACCAAGTGGGTGGATTTACAGAGTCCCTGGACAACTGACTCCCTTTGGGCATTTTCTGTCCACCTCAATCATGGCATCATGATCGTGACCAACTGCCAGTTGAATTGGAGTGAATTTTGAGATTTTGTTAAATGGGCCTCTGGTCTTACGATGTCTCCAGCAAGAACTTAGAGTTTATTTCTCTGCCTCCCTCCTCTGCTAGCTGCTTCTGAAAGGTCCTTGACCGTTTCTTTTCCAAGTTGCCTGAGGGAAGTGACGCTTCTCCTTCTCCCTGTGCAGCCGCTAGACCCTGCCCAGCCTGCCACAGACCCTAAGACCTTCATTTTACTTTGTATTTTGTTATCCATCCTCAGAGATGGGGGCTGCGTGACCTTTATCCCCAGGACCCCACTCGGACCAATATCAAAAGCTTGTTTTGTGTGATGCATCATTCTAAGCACTGAGTGCGTTCGATTGCAGTTCAACCTCAGCAGCCCTGGGATTCAGGTGCAGGATTTCCTTGCTCCAGGTGACTGAGGCACAGAGCAGTTGAGCAACTTGTCCAAATCACATCGCTGGTAGCTGGTGGAGGAGGAGACTGGCAGCCTGGGTCCTGAGCCCAGACTTACCCAGCGGGTCTGCATGGGTGCTCGACGGATGGGAGCTGCCGGAACGAGGCTATTGAGACTGAGTCAGTTTCACTCCTAGCACCGAGCCAAGCAGGACTCCGGTCCAGACCTCTCTCAGCCACCCTAATAAAGCCAGTGTTTACACAGGGTAGAGGTGCTCATCAAATGCTTTTGCCAATCCCCAAATACGGCCATGGCCAGAATGCAAGGAGGGGGGGTGGTTTGCCTGTTATGTAAGGCCCTCGGCTGGTCCCCAGACAATGCCACTTCCTTGCTTGGCGATGTGTAACTGCCTAACAACGGGTTACTCATTTCCTCTGGAAAACTTGGCAGGGCCACTGTGCCCCATTTCCTCCTCCTGCCACATCCCGGGGCTTCCTCTAGATTCCCGAGAACACCCCCACAGGGGGCCTGCGCTGTGGATGGGAGGGGGCGTGAGGAGCAGAGCCTGCATTATTGCTGAGGTCAGTGTGTACTCACAGCCCGCCTCCCGAAATCCCAGTGCTGGCAGCAATTGGGGGTACAGCCACTCAGGTGCAGAGACCTCAGGCTGCAGTGCGGGGGGTCGGGTGAGCAGCTCAGGCCAGGTGTCAGCTCCTCCCATCCTTGACAGGTGTGCACTGAACTGAGTATCCTCCTCCTTCTCTGCCCCTCTCCTGGCCAGGGGATAGATGAAGGCATGAAGGAATGACAGAGAAGCAGTTCAAGATGGATTTTCTCAGGTGGTTATGAACAGTGGGGCTTCCTGCATAGCTCAGTCGGTAAAGAATCTGCCTGCACTGTGGGAGACCTGGGTTTGATTCCTGAGTTGGAAGATCTCCTGGAGAAGGAAATGGCAACTCACTCCAGTATTCTTGCCTGGAGAATCCCATGGACAGAGGAGCCTGGTGAGCTACAGTCCATGGGGTCGCAAGAGTTGGACATGACTTAGCTCTGTCTTTCTTTCACGAACAGTGTAGGGCATGTAAAAATACTTTTGTTGTGTGAGTTTTCTTTCCATCCCGTTTGCACGACTTCAAAGGTGAGTCCTGAAGGCAGTCAGCCCTGTTCACTTCTCTCCTACCAGCAGCTTCATCAAACTCCCACAGAAGTGGTGGAGTCCTATCCTTCTCCATGCAGGTCAGTGGATTCCTATTAACTCCGTGCAGATGCGATGTTTGGGGTCAGTTTCCCTGGTGAGTATGGAATATAGCTTCACTAGCTGCATCTTAGGCACTTCTCCCATTATCAGTTAAAAACAACCACATACACACAATTCTGTCTTGATAAGAATGTGCTTACATGCACATATATACCACACACATGCACACACACAAACGCATGTATATATGTTTGTTTACCCCTCATGCATGTGAGGGTATTATGCTGAGTTATTGCCATACTTAATTTTACTGTGGTGTTGGAAAAGACTCTTGAGAGTCCCTTGTCCATCCTAGAGGAAATCAGTCCTGAATATTCACTGGAAGGAGTGATGCTGAAGCTGAAACTCCAATACTTTGGCCACCTGATGCGAAGAACTGACTCATCTGAAAAGACCCTGATGCTGGGCAAGATTGAAGGCAGCAGAAGGGGACAGCAGAGATGAGATGGTTGGATGGAATCCCTGACTCGATGGACATGAGGCTGAGTAAGCTCCGGGAGTTAGAGGTAGACAGGGAGGCTTGATGTGCTGCAGTCCATGGGGTCACAAAGAGTTGGACATGACTGAGTGACTGAACTGAACTGAATTGAATTTTTCTTTGTGTTGACCAACGATAAATGTTGTCAGAAATTAAGGATATATTTATGATACCAACCAGGACCCTAGTTAAAAGTTCTTTTCCTGAATTGTTTTACCTTTTCATCGGCCTTGGAGGTGATACTTGTTCTTCCTATGTGACAGATGGGACTTGATCCATCCTGTGACTCAGTCACTGATCTTTCCTGAGTGCCTCTTGTGTGCTGGGCACTTGTAGGCCCTGGGCTTAGAAAGAGGACTCAGCCCTGCCCCCTGCTTTCCCAGGAGGAGAGACACCAGCCCTGTGTCTGGAGCCCTGCAGATAGCTCTCCAGCAGGGCGGGAGGCTCTGTGTGTGGGGGTGAGTGGGCCATGGGAGGCAAATGAGGAGCTGATGCTGTCAGGCTAAGAGGTCTTATGGGCTTGGTGGGGGGCAGACCCTGTGACCCCTGCCCAGCATGTGGTCACCTTTAGTCTGCTGGGGCTCTGTTTTCACTTGCTTTCAGCTTCCTCTGCATCTGACCATGCTTCCAAGAGCCGAGTAAGAGACAGGCAGAGCCAGGAGCGAATGCTGCCTCCTCCGCTCTCCAGACGAGTGACTCAGCCACCCTCTCCAGTCTCTCTAAGTCTGGGCCAAGCTCGAGCTCTGTTGGCCACAGTGCCCCGGAGCTGCTTATTTTCCTCAAGTTAGCATTTGAAGTCACCAGACACAGATTCCTCCGCAATGGGGCATGACATGCATTTCATGGCATTTTGGCGGGTCTCCTTTGCTCAGTTTTGGCTGTCTGCTGAATGCAACTGAGACTGTATCCTTCATATTTGCCACGGGATGGAGCAGCCTTCATCTTATGGGGCATTTCCCTGGGTGGCAGTGAAGAATATGAAAGTAAGCTAGTTGCTCAGTTGTGTCCGACTCTTTGTGACCCCATGGACCGCAGCCTGCCAGGTTCCTCTGTCCATGGAATTCTCCAGGCAGGAGTACTGGAGTGGGTTGCCATTCTTTCTTCAGGCGTTCTTCTCCACCCAGGGGTCCAACCTAGGTTTCCTGCATGATAGGCAGATTCTTTACCAACTGGGTAGCTGTTAGGGGCCAGGATTTTGTTTATTCATTTATTTAAGAGAAATTTATTGGAGACTTGCTTTTCCCAGGTACCTGTCTTGGCAAAGGGCAGTAAATAAGACAGCTCCATCTTCATCTGCATCAAGCCACAGGCTGCTGGGGACATGGGGTGGGGGTACCCTGGGCCGCTCAGCCCCTCGCCTCTGTGCCTCCTCCTCTCCAGGAAGGTCTGGACTCTGGATGGGTCCTGATACCTCCTTCATGCAGCCCCGCCTCCCTTATTTCTGCAGTGTGTTTGCAGGTCCCCGTCACAGCTTTCAAACAGGGCTAAGACTTCACTCTTCAGGGTGTATAGGTCCACCTCAAGGTGCCGAGGAGATTGAGAAGCTCCTTCCAGATGTGTCCTTGTCAGCAGTTCATCAGAGAACCTGGCTCTGGGGTGGGATTGCTCACTGTTTAGGCATCCTCCTCTTTGGTTGCCTTGGATTTGGGTGGGGTTGGGTAAAAATAACATTGGATAGTTTTGGGTTTTGTTTTATCTTCATTGATGCACTCAGGTGCTCGAACATGCCATCCACCACGTCTTCCTGAATTTTCTCTTCTTTTCTGGCCTGTCTTCTCTTGGGAAGGAAGGAAATGGCATAATCAGTGTGCTAACTGGTACCCCAGGGATTGGGTGTCTTCGGGTGTCTGTGGGCTGCTGTTCCTTTCTGAGGGGCCTCCCAGGTGGTGCTGTGGTAATGAATCCATCCACCTGCCGATGCAGGAGATACAGATGGTTGGGAAGATCCCCTAGAGTAAGAAATGGCAGCTGACTCTGGTATTCTTGCCTGGAAAATTCCATGACCGGAGGAGCTTGGCGGGCTATACACCATAGGGTTGCAAAGAGTTGGACACGACAGAGCATGCACGCGTGATTCCTTTCTGAAGTTTAACTCGTTTGCCTTTTTTGAGAGGTCAGCTCAGTCTGCTTGCCTGTCCGTCTGTCTGTCCGTGTGTATGTCTGTCTGTCCTCTCGTCTGCCCGCTCCCTGAAGAGGCGCCATTTTTAGTGTCTGCCGGGTGCTGTGGTTGTCTTCATTCATCAGCACTGAGGCAACCAGGGTGCGGCGCAGGTGCTGTGATGGTCTCCTGTCTCAGAGGAGGAAGAGCTGCTTCAGAGAGAGGCAGAGGGTCTTGTCTGAGGTCTCGCAGCATCGAGGTCTCCCTTAACCGAGAAGTCTGGTGCTCGGGGCAGGGGAGGGTCACACGGGCACAGCCCAGTGATGTGCACTTTGGGTACATGGCTAGGGCAGGTTCCTGAACCTCGGAGAACCTCAGTGTTCTTCCCTGTCAGTTGGGAGAGCACAGTACTTGCCCCAGAGAGTCACTGTGAGCATTCACTGAGGTTGTCCACAGGGAGCGCCGGACAGTGCCCAGCAGGCGGTGTGTGCTCCGACAATCTCGGCTCCTGCGATCCCGCTGGTTCAGGTGAATTTGACAAGAGCTGTGACGACTGCCTGGGACCAGATGATTCTGAAAGGTATCAGTGGTAACGCTGGACCCAGGAAGCAGGGTTTTATCAGGGGAGGCCAGATGGCTAAGGGAAGGCAGAGGGGAAGGGTCCGAGGGAGGAGTCTTGGAATAAGCATGGGGAGGACACAGCCCTCTCCAGCAGGACCGAAGCCCTGCCTGGCCCAGGTGGGAGCTCTCCTTTGTGGCTCCGAGCTCCCCACCCGCCCGGGGCCTGCATTCTGCTTTGATGGTCTTTCTCAGAAAGGAGGAAGGCTGGGCCGCTGGGTGTGGCCCTGACTTCCTCTGGCTGCCCTAATGCTGGCCACGCTCTGAATTTGGCACGCTGCTGCTTCAGTGCCTCATCCCGGCCTTTGGCACTGGCCAGGTCCCCCGGCTGTGGTCCTGGTGGCATTACTGCCCTCCTCCATGGGTATCCATCCTCAAAACCACACAAGGGAGTGAGGTGAGCGCTGTTTGCCTGCCTGCAGTCTGCAGGGCAAGGCTGCCTCCTCTCCAGCTTCTGGGTGGCTTGAGGCCCTTCCAGGAGGACCTCACTCTGAAGGGAGCCGGAGTGGGTCTTTGCAATGCAGCCTTGCCTGGGAACATGCCCTTCTTTGTGACCTGGCTTAGTTCCCAGCCCTGCAGATGAGAGCCTCTTCCTCCTTAAATACCTGGGTTACCTTTGCTTGGATGCTCCAGACAAGCAGGGCCAGCTAAGCCTTGCCCCGTGTACATTCATGCGTGCCCCCTGGGCAGGTTTTGCACACACACAAAAGTCAGGAGGTGACCACTATCGTCCCCCATCCCCGCCTTCAAGTCCAGACTGAAGTCGCTGACCCTCATGGGCCTGGGGTCAGCGTCACTGGCCAGGTGGCAGTCGTCAGGTACCTGGTTCAGTCGCTTTGTTACAGATGCCCACTTGTCTTCTCTAAACTGTGAGCGCGGTAACAGCAGGGACAAGGCAGCTGACGCGTCTCAAGTGCAGATCTTGAGATGCTCAGCCACATCATCTCAGGTTATCTTTCTGAGCATCAGACCAGCTTCTTGTTGTTAACGAGGGCTCCAACCTTGAAGGCCAGAGAAGTAAGACACTTCTGGTGTTAGTCATTGGGAAAGTGACAGAGCTGGGTTTGAACCCAGGCGTTCCTGTCACCCCAAACCATGACCTTTCCCCCGGTCTGTCTGGTTTGTAGCCCATTTGGAGATGGATGATAAAGAACCCCAGTCTCTCTTGACTCTTTCATTCTTGGTTCTTGTCTGCATCTTCCACTCTGTCACTCTAGGCTGAGGTCCCTGGAGAGCCATGGCTTTGTAGCCAACTCCAAGAAACCTCACTAGGACATTGACCGTAGCAGAGCCAATCAGAGGAGGAGTGTGCCCCTGCACAGGGCTGGTGGGGGCGTGGTGGGGTTCTCTTCGGTGTTTTGGAGTTCTGTTGTCACATCACTGCAGAAACGGCATCACCCTTGGTTTACCAGCTGCCCCTGAGAGGAGAGGGCAGTGATCAGATATGAGCAAAGTTGAAAACCTTGGTGCTTTCCAGGGGCGGGAAAAGTGACTATGCATAGCTTCAAGCCCTGCCCCACCCGAAGAGTTCCCATCCCGGAGAGAAGAAGCCTGAATTGCGTTGTATTTCTTCTTGGCCAGAGATGAGCCTTCTTCATTTCAAACGTCCATATCCCTTGCCTGCTCCTCAAGGGCAGCTGTTCAAGATGAAAACGAGAGATGCTCCTAGAGTTTTGAGAGACTTGTGATGGGAAGGAAAGGTTTTACTCTGTGGTTCCATCCTCTGGCTCCAAAAATGGATATATTTGAAAGCTCCCAGCGATACAGATTATACAGAGGTTAAATGTATGATTCCTTTGAGGTTCTGATATTTCTTAAAATGTGTTTAAAGAAAAAATGACACCTTTAGAAAGCAAAATCCATTTGTTCTCAGGGCTGCAAAACTGAGAAAGATGGAAGCCTCCCTGGGAATGAATGAAAATTGCAGGCTGTTTGTGCAAATGGCCAACACCTTGGGTTGATGGCACTCTTGTGACTTTGTCTTGGGGTCTGCCTTCTGCAAGTATGTGGTCTCTGTTAGGGGGTGCTGTCATCACATGGTAGGACATACCTGACAGTTCATGAAAATTATTCCCATACAGATCTCTCTGGAGCAGCCTTTCCCTGCTGGTGAGGTATGCAGGGCAGACATCATGCCCATTTGATAGATGAGCAAACTGAGGCCAAGTGGGATTGAGTGATTTGGGGCTGTGTGATATCTTAGAAGTCCCTTCCTTCTCTTTTCTGGTGTGTGATTCCTCTCCTGATGAGGTTAGATTGGACTCTAGGGACCAAGGGTCTTCTTGTTTCATCTTTGTCTGTGCCAAAGTTTGTGGTTATTGAAAAGGAAAGAGCTGGATGTGTTCCAGATACTCTCCCACCTTCCTTCTCTTTAACCAACATGTGTTAAGAGTCGCCCACTGCAGAGGCTGGGCTGGAGCTCTGCCCTCCAGCTCTGTAACTCTGAATTCTGAGTTGGGAATGGAGATGAACAGAGGAGATGGAAGAAGGGGCATGGGTGGACAGGATGCTTGCAGCTGAGCCAAGTAAGGGGGGGGGTGTCTTCTAAAGCCCTGAGTCCCTGGGTGGGCTGCTTTGTGAAGCTTGCCTTTGGTTGCTTTTGTTTTGCAATTACCCCACTTCCCAAAGCCATGTCCTGAGGCGCCCGTGTGTCCTTGGCACATACCATCCATCAGGGGGGTTCTTATCATGTAAGGGTTCAATCCAGAGGATCTCCACATCAGGCAGCCTCCTTGGGGTCTGCATTTTGCCATGGGGGACACTGAGATTTGGAGATGTGAAATGGCATCCCTGAGGCCATGTGCTTATAGGCGATGACAAAGTCAGGCTCAGGGCCAAATCAAAGGGTCTGTGGGTTTTCCTCATACTTCTCAGACCCTCTGAAGCCTTGAAGACCGGAAGCTTTTCCTTCCTTTCAGGAAGGAGGCCACCTCTCTGCCAGACCAGTGTGTTTTTTTTTTTACCTTTCTCTCAGTTACTCTGGGGGTGATGTTCAAAATATTCAGGTCTTTGCAATCAGGATGCACAGTGCCAGGGTTCAGGACTGTCCCAGCTGTGCCAGGCCTGAACCCTGCATGTTGTGGAGGCCTAGGGTTGGTGTGGAGGCTTCCTAGGTGGTTCAGTGGTAAAGAATCTGTCTGCCAATGCAGGAGATACAGGAGATGCAAGTTCAATCCCTGGTCCAGAAAGATCCCCTGGAGGAGGAAGTGGCAACTCATTCCATTATTCTTGCCTGGAAATTTCCATGGACAGAGGAGCCTGGCGGGCTATAGTCCATGAGGTTGCAAAGAGTCAGACACACTGAGCAACTGAGTACGCATGCAGGGGTAGGGGGATACAGCCCAGGAGGCAGGTCCAGCTGCTGGAACAAGAGTTGCCCTCTCGGGAAGTTGCTTTATATCCACTGCTGTGAACACTTCTCTGTTATTTTAACTTGACTGCACGATGGGTGATTTTCTGAAGGACACTGGGCCTGGTCTCCCTGGGCACATTTTATTACTATCTTCCAGGGAGCGGCAAGACAGAATCTTCCCCTTTGTTTTCCTGAGGCAAGATGCAATTATGCTACTTTGTATTAGTATTCTTTTTCTCAGTCTTTTAAAGTACTAACTATATATTTTTAAAAAGACAAACAAACAAACTTTAGATAAGAGTAAGTCCAAAATGCATTGCTTTCTGGGAACTTGATTTGGAATCATCTCCCATGAGACAGACTGTAGAATAGGGTCGAGGAGGCCAGAGGTTCTGGAGCCTGTCTGCCACCTTCCGGTCCTGGCTCTCCGCTTGCTGGCTGTGTGGCCTGAGGTGCTGTGATTCATCTGCTCATCTGCATTCATCGCTGTGAATGCACTTTGTTAGTTTTCTATGGCTGCTATAACAAATGCAACACAGATTTATTGCCATGCATTCAGGAGAGCTCAGAAGTCTGACGCAGGTCTCACTGGGCTGAGATTAAGGTGTGTGCCCGTTGTGTTCCTTTTTGGAGGCTGTAGAGGAGGAGGCATTTTGTTACTCTTGTTGACTGTGGCAGAATTCAGTTCCTTGTGGTTGTAGGACTGAGGTCCCCTGTTGTCTTGCTGGCTGTCAGCTACGCTGCTGCATCTAAAAAGCACTGTTTTTAGAAGCTGCCCACGCTCCTTTACTGGTGACCTCCTTCCCCATGGTGAGACCTAGCAGTGGTGGGTCCAGTCCCTTTCATGCCTCCAATCTATTCTTCTTCTTGTTCTTTCTCATCTCTCTGATCCCAGAAGGGAAAGTTTCTTTGATCTTTGATGATTAGATTAGCTCCCTGTCTCCTAATAATCTGGAATAATCCCTACCTCAAGGTATAAGGCACTTAACCTGAATCACATCTGTAAAGTTCCCTTTATCATAGGAGGTAACATCCATATTTTGTTATTGTTCAGTTGATAAGTCATGTCTGACTCTTTGGGACCTCATGGACTGCAGCACTCCAGGCTTCCCTGTTCTAGGCTTTCCTGTCCTTCACTGTCTCCCAAAGTTTGATCAGATTCATGTCTTTTGAATTGGTGATGCTATCTAACCATCTCATCTGCTGCTGCTCCCTTCTCCTTTTGCCTTCAGTCTTTGCCAGCATCAGGGTCTTTTCCAGTGAGTCAGCTCTTCATATCAGGTGGCCAAAGTACTAGAGCTTCAGCTTCAGCATCAGTCCTTCCAATGAGTGTTCAGGGTTGATTTCCTTTTGGATTGACAGGTTTGATCTCCTTGCTGTCCAAGGGACTCTCAAGAGTCTTCTCCAGCAGCACAGTTTGAAAGCATCAATTCTTTGGCACTCAGCCTTCTTTATGGTCCAACTCTCACATCTGTACTATGACTACTGGGAAAACCATAGCTTTGACTGTATGGATTTTTGTCAGCAAAGTGATGTCTCTGCTTTTTAATTCCAGTCAATAGCCTACTGTGGTGTGAATCATTGTTTACACCATTCCAGGAGGCAGAAATAGTGGAGCCCTAGCAGCGAGACTCTTCCAATAGAGCCTTGACATCCAGATGACTGTGAACCTTCATACCACGGTAGGCTATTGTCTTTTCTTCCAAGGAGCAAGTGTCTTTTAGTTTCATGGCTACAGTCACTGTCCTCAGCCCTGACAATGTGAACTTCTCTGTTTTTGGAAGGCAGGGGCAATTATTCTGCCCACCATACTTCATAAAACTTGCTGTGAGAATTAATTGATACATGAAAATTGCTTAAAGTATTAGGTTAAATCCTATGAAATTGCTTCAACTGCTCCCTACAAGAAGTCAATCTAATTATATCTGTCATTATTCTAGCGGTGGAAATGTCATGCTTTATTTAACCAGTTTGCTGTTCTGGTTTCCCATGGTTGTGCATTCCTTTCTCAAATGAGTTGCTATTTTGGTATGGTAATGTCGTTGTGAGCATCCTGACACAGCTCCATTATCATGTCTTACACAAATTATGGACAGCTCACTTGGGGAGTGCCTGTTTCCTCTTTGCCGTCTTTCTCCCCCACCCCATGTGCAGCTCACAGCCCTGTGCCTGCTTCTGCTGACCTGGGAGATGCTCTTTTTCTTGCCTGGATCCTTGTTCAACACTGGCTTGGCTCTGGAGTGTGGACGTGGGCCAGGACCCTGCTCCTGTGGGAGCTTCATCCTCTTGTTCTTCTGGGGACCGAACCTCCTCCCTTCCTCTGGGCCTTTGGCTTTCTGAATTGGGCATGGAGCTGCCAGTTATGGGCCTATGTTCAGGGATCAGTAACACTGTGACTCTCTGCATGGGCTGCCTGAGTCCCAGGCACCCACCCCCACAGACGTTTGGCCGCCTGGGAGTGTGGATATATATCCCCAGTTCTGTAACACCCTGTATGTGGTTTATGGACATATTGAGGGTGGACCCTGGCACCTGACAGCTCCTGATGGTCGTGAGATCTCACCTGTTATGGATTCAGCAGATCTCTGAGAATTTGTGCCCCTTGCCTAGAGGGGCCAAGCCAGCATCTCCACCCAGATCGTCCACCTGTGACCAAGGAGAGGATTCAGATGTGGTTGTTTTGCACTGTCCTGTAGCTGCCTCTCGTTAATGCTTCCTCTTCCACGTGTGACCCCCTGGCCAGTGGAGGGAACATGCCTGAACTCCGGCTCTGTGCCCCAAAGCTGGTGATACCACCTTCTCAGCCCATCACAGCCCCCGTGGGGGTGTGAGCCCCAATTCTGCAGGTGGAACTGGGGCCCTGAGAGTGTCCAGGGCTGCTCTGAGGTCATACCGAGTCCTAGTGACCTGGAGCCATACAGAAGGCCTGGTTCTCACCTATACCTGTCATTCCTGGTTCAAGCGCATCCAAATGCCAGTGTTGAGGGGGGAACCTTCAGTTCCTGGGGGAGGCAGAGAAATGCATGCGTCCTCCCTGATGGATGTCTCTGCCACAGCTGTCCTGTGGTTTTTATGGGGACCCGAGCAAGTTCCATTCTGGTGGATCAGGCTTCTGGAAGAAGAATGGCCCCCAAATGGAGACAAAGGCAGCCAACTTGTCCCCTGCACTGCCGGTGCCCAGGGAGAAGATGCCAGCCTTGGGAATTGTGGCCAATGGCTGGCGGGGTGCCTGTTTGGGATCAGTCCGCCCGGCCCCTTTGAAGTGATTTTAAGACCAATTTGGTAACTTGATTTGCAAAGGGGTATCAGTGACTTCAGGGCACGTGCTCATTAGCTGTCTTCTGGGCCCTGCGAATTGGGTTAAGTGGAATGAAATCGGCTTTTCCCCCTCTCTGGGCTCGGGGCTGAGGTCCAAGCCCCATTGTAACGGGAACCTCTCCTGGGGAAAGGACACTGAAAAGCTTTCCGGGGAGTCTGGCGCTCTGTTTTCACATGTGAATTCTGCTTTCCCCTGGAGGGCAGGGCAGTAGGCTGATGAAAATGAATCTAGAGTGGGCCAGTGAGCAGGTAGGGGGGTCGGGTGTGAAGAGGATGAAGGCTGACCAGTTGAGGAGCGCTCCTCAAGCACTGGCTGTCCCTCTCCTGCTGAGGGATGCTGTGCGCGCACCTTTTCTTTTATCCCCTGCTGTGTGTGCCAGGACCCTCCTTGAGTTCCCTGGGGCACATGTGAACACACCTAGGGTTTTACCCAGAGCTGACACTGCTGCCTCTGGGATATTCTCTGTGTTACAGATGGTACCGAATTGCTTTCGAGAACAACCCCTCCAATTTACATCCCCACCTGCTGTGCCCCAGAGCCCTGTTTACCCTACTTTGTCACCCACCTTTGCTACATGAGATTTTTGCCATTGTGCCAGTCTCATCCGTGAGCCGCAGCTTCTGGTTGTTTCCTGGACGACCAGGAGGCAGACTGCCTGTCCTTGTGCACTGACCCTGTGGGGAAGGGCTCCAAAGGCAGCCTGCGTCCTTCTAGCCCACCTGCCCACCCCACCCCCTGACTCCCAGGAAGATGGGCGGGGCTCATTCATTGCTTATCTGAAACGGTTCCCTCTCCCCATTCAGTTTTGTTGCCAGCAAGCATCTGTTTTGCACCCGCTGCTAAGCAGTTTTCTCTGTTAGGTGCAGAGAGGGCTGGAGCCGTGTGTGTGTATGTGTGTGTGTGTGTGTGTGTGTGTCTCTCTCTCTCTTTTCTCCCTTCCCTTTTTGGGTCCCAGTTCCTCCCTCACTGTTACCCCCATCAACCTCCTCTCCCTATTTATTCTGCCCTCCCCGCCCCCATCACTGATCTTAATTGACTTTGGCTCTCATCCCAGACCTCAGCCTGGCACCCAGACCTGCCGTGCTATCGTAGCACCTCAGATGGTTAAACAAACAGAGGGTGGCATTTATTGAATGCCACGCACCCGCGAGTCTGTCCGCTCCTCGCCAGCTCCGTCCTCATCTTTCTCACCATTTGCAGTGTGGAGGGCTGTGGAGTTTCAGCCTCTTTTACGAAGCATCGCTCATTGCTGGCCGCTGAGTGTCAGGCCCCAGGGACCCGGAGGCCGGCGCTGGCTCTGGAGTTCCCCGGGTCTTACGGTAAAAACGCATCACCCTGAACGTGGGCCAACTGAGGCATCGGCCCAACTCCGCCCTGCCTGCCGAGCAGCTGGATCCTGCCCCTGAGCCTTAGTCACTGGCTGGAGAGACTCTCCCTGTTCAGGCTGAGTCCAGCTCCTCCTCCCACAGCCCGGGTTCCTGGAAAAATTTCATCCGTGGGACGTGGACTTCTCCTCCTACTTGAGTCACTAGAGCGCTCATTTTTTGAACACTTATTAAGTGTCAGAGACTGTGCTAAGCTCTTTACGAGCATCTGCTCATTTAATCCTCTTAATAATCTCCGTGGCAGGTGTGCTTTTAATCTCCTTTTCACTGATGGGACTACCTGCCCAGCCAGGTGAATACTAACAATAGAAAGTGTCTCACCTTTATTAGGTGCTACTGTGTGCCGAGTACCTGGCTTAACTCCCAGGAACCCTGCAGAGGCATGCTGTTGCTATTAATATTATGCCATTTCACAGACGGAGACACTGAGACCAGGGTGTGTCTGGGTCCCCTGGCTCGTATGTGCTGTCTGCCTGTTGGTCGCTCACCTGCAGGGCTGTGCTGTAATGAGAGAAAATGCAGAGTTTCCGAAGCTAGCAGGCCTGGCTGGTACCCTGACTCCAGAGCTTGGACTCTCCCTACTGCTCCATGCTGCCTCCAGGGGATGGACCCAGGGCTGGGCAGAGTGTCCCGCTTTCCCAGATGGGCATCAGGGAGAGGGCTGTGTGGTTGCCCAGCATACTCAGCAGATTTGCCCAAGGAACTCTTGGGAGAAGAGCAGGCCAGAGGTTGAGGATGTGGCAGGGAGCCTCTTAGGGGAGAGACTACCACAGATTGACCAAGGGAGGACTGACCTTCCATTCAAAGGGGCCTGGGCCCCCCGCTTCCTGTCCTTTTTGCATCCAGCCCAGCTTCGGGCTGCTGCTGTGGGACCAGGTCTGGTCCATGGACTCCTTGGAGCGCATACTGTCTCCCTCCCACCTCACTTCCCTGATGACCAAGAGGAGCATCCTCCCGTGGGGAGGTGGGGTGAGAGGATGGCGACACAGCCCTCGCCTGCTCAGCACTTTTCCAGTTTATGAAGCGTTTCATAGATGTGATCTCATCCCATTCAGCAGTCACGTGGGGATTCAAGCCCCCGTCTACCAAAGGGGGCCCCGCAGCTTCCGCAGAGAGGGCCCCTGCTTTTTCCACTGCATGGTGCTGCTCAGTCATCCCAAAGCAAGGAGTTCCCTGAAGCAAGGGCATGCCTGGTTGGCGCAGGGGTAAAGAGCTCACCTGCCAGTGCAGCAGACTCGGAGAGACATAGGGTCAGTCCCTGGGTCAGGAAGATCTAGAGGAGGCAATGGCAGCCCACTCTAGTCTTCTTGCCTGAGGATCCCATGGACAGAGGAGCCTGGTGGGCTGCAGTCCACGGGGTCTCGAAGAGTCAGATACGAC
Source organism: Madoqua kirkii (assembly GCA_006408675.1). Taxonomy (NCBI): domain Eukaryota; kingdom Metazoa; phylum Chordata; class Mammalia; order Artiodactyla; family Bovidae; genus Madoqua; species Madoqua kirkii. The sequence goes on from SJYC01008493.1 coordinate 34,060, forward strand.
TGTGTGACTGTGCACTGCACTGTTCAGGGCGGTGGTCGTCATTCGACCCGAGCCCCAGCAGTGGCCTCTGGAGCGGGAAGCCCAGGCAAGGCCACTGGGTGGAGTTGATGCAGTCTTAGTATGAGCAGAAGGAAGATCGCCTCCCCGTGTGGAGCTGATGTCTCTGGAACCTCTGGAGGCCACAGAGTGGTCTTGAAGCTAGAGCTGAACAAAGACTTCCAGAAGAATGAGATGAAGGGCCGTGGAACAGAGCCGTGCGATAGCAACAGGGCCATCCCTGGGGGGCTACATGCCTGGACTTCCCTCGCTGCGAGGGTCCTCCGAACAGCCCCCTGCAAGGGAAGTGCTATTTGCCCCATTTTGAGACTGGGAATCACATCCAGGATTAACCTCGGGGGGCTCACCCCAAACCTCCCTTCTTCCCTCCCTGCTCTGCTCTTTAGAAAAACAAAAACAGAATTTCTTTCATGTCATTCTAGTAAATTCAGTTTTTAAGAAATTAATTTCCTTCTCTGATGCCTGGCTCATGACAGATCGTAGATGAGAAGGCAGATCTTGGATCTTTGCCACTCAGACAGGCTCAGAAAGGCACCCTGCCCCCCCGAGTCCCTCCTGTGTCAGGGCAGGCTGGGGAGCCGGCAGTTTCACTGTTTCAGCAGATGGAAGAACCTGTTAACCTGCCTTAGAAGCTAATAAAATTGAAAAAAAAAATCCCAGTGAGATCATGTCTGTTAAAGCCCTTTGAGCCCTTGAGCTCAGAGGCTGTATTAACGCACGCTGCTTTTATTGCTTACTCAGCAAAAATGTCCCCAGGCTGCAAAGCCCATTCCCTCCTTCCAGCCCCTTTGCTTCCTTATGCATTTTCTTTGATGCGTCCTTTGCTTCTTGAAGACCTGCCAATTTCCTGGTTCACCCGCTGTACTAGGAGCATATTGTAGGTGCTAATTTCATGCTGAACCTTTTTTTTTTTTAATTCATTGACTACTTTGACCCTTACAGCCATTCTGCAAAGCTCTGTATATTCCGATTTTTCAGGTGAGGCAAACGAGGTTTAAATTGGGGATGTCAGCAAGGTCCCATGGCCTAGAAAGGCAGACAGGGTCCCCTTCCAGGTTGTGTATTTTCCAGCTCCTGCCTTGCCAAAGCCATGCCTGTGCTGCTTTCCTTAACTGGAGGAGAGAAAGACCCTCCTGGAATTGAGCCCTGAGATGATGCTCACAGTCTGTGAGTCATTTTTGCTGCTAAAGGTGGGCTGGACCATGTCTGTCCTTTTTGTTCTAGAGAATCTTGGCCTTGATTTGTTAAGAGATCACCCCACTGCACACCCCTCCCCATACATCCTGGTGTAGGAACGCCTTTGCTTGACTCTCTGCATGAGATGGACAGATAGGTGGACCTTGAGGTTGGAGACACCAGACTGTGACTTGTCCTGGGAACCTGATCCGGCCCCACCACTGCTGTCTCCAAGGGCAAAAACCATACCGTTTGTAATAAATATCTTTATCAGAGGTTGTCTGTGGAGAAGAGAGGAGGAATAGTTAACAATAACTAACATTGGCCAAGTGTTCAGTATAAGACAACGAGTCTCTAGATGCTGTCCTCATGTTTGGTTTGCCAGAAACAGCCCTGGTCACACCCTTCCCATCTTACCATAGGTTTAGCAGGTCATTTGCTCCCATTTTACAGATAAGGAAGCTGAGGCCAGAGCTCAGAGCTGCAAAATTGGGGCTGAAATGCAGATTGCCTGACTTCAGGGTTGAAACGTTCCCCGAGTGTCACATTGTGAGACCCTTTCTGTGTGGATTTCCTAGACAGCTGGAACTCTCTCTCCCCCTACCTTCCTCTCTGTTTTTGGACTAGCCCAGACAGGGTGTCAGAAGCCTTCTGGCATACTCTTTCTCCTTCCTGGTGGAATTTTATCTATAGAATGTGCATAGATAAAGACAAAACTTGGCTAAGGGAGCTGGCTTCCGGGCTTTGGAGAAAACACCCACCAAATTTCAAATAGTAATGATCTTGAATAACTCTTAGTTACTGACAAAGAGACCACAAACTTGTGCAAATATGGAAGCAGAATCATGGGCTTTTGTCCTTCCTTTGGCAAGGACCCAAGAGAAGGCTTGCCAGGGAGGTCAAGCGGACCCTTTGTCACTCTTAGCCTTCCTTTTGGCCTCAGAATATTCTTCAAGAATCATTATTAGAGGCAAGAGAGGCCTGGCAGTGCCTGTAGAGATGTTTTTTCGAAGAGCTTGTATCTAGTTGTGGTGGTGTATTCGTTGTGACTCAGACTCAGCGAGCAGCCACTTGTACGCATGTTGTGTCCTCAGGCCCCGCAGAGCCCTCCCCAGGGGGCAGTGTGACATGTATGGCCTGGACCAGGGTACCTCCTGAAGCACAACCCCTCAGATGGGGTTCTCTGAGTTCGCCATCTCTCATTCACATCATGCAGGGTGGACGGTATGTCTTAATTTGTGATGGTTTGAGATTTGAGAAGAGCACCACAGTGCATGTATCATACTATGTTCTATGGGCTGAACTGTGTCCCACCACCATTATCTGTTGAAACCCTATACCCCAATAACCCAGAATGTGACTGTATTTGAAGTTAGGAATTTAAAGAAGTAATTAGGGGCTTAGATGATTAGATAGCATCCCCGACTCAATAGGAGACAGTGGAGGACAGAGGAGCCTGGTGTGCTGCAGTCCATGGGATCTCAAAGAGTTAGACATGACTTAGTGACTGAACAGCAACAGTAAAGTTAAAATGAGGCCATTAGGGTGGGCCCTGATCCAATCTGTCTGTGTCTTTATGAGAAATTTTGGACACGCAAAGAGATACCAGGGGCGTGCACACAGAGGAAAGACCAGGGAGGACACAGTGAGGAGGTGGCCGTCTAAAAGCTGAGGAGAGAGACCTTGGGAGAATCCAGCCCTGCCTTCACCTTGATCTTGGACTTCAGACCTCCGGGACTGTGAAGTTAATTTCTATTGTGAAAACCCCCCAGTCTATGATATCTGATATACTGTGTATCTGGGGCCATGCCATCAACCAAGCTAAGTGTGCTATAGTTACACATACTCATTTTCATATTAAGTGAAAAAAATAAAATCTCTAAGTTGCCTCATGTTAGTTCAGTGTTCAAAACTTAAACAATCGAATGTGGATCTTGAGAGCGTCTTAGATCTGGGAATTGTACACGAGGCTGTATTAGTCATAATTACTGTTTTGCAGATGAAGGTCCAAGCTTGCAGAGGCTTAACAACTTGCCCAAGGCATCGCCTTAGTTAATGTGAGAGCTGGATTTGAACCTAGGTAGTTGGGCTCCAGAGCTGTGAATTTACACACAACACTCGACCACCTCTTGACAGAGATTGCCTGGGACAGTGTCTTAGAGGAGCTTCCCGTGTAGACAAGTGAGTCAGCAATTGTGGTATAAAGTAGAATATGAGAAGGGTGTCTGGGACTCATGTTGAAGTGGGGAGAGCCCTGGCTTTGGCCCCAGCACTCAGCTGCTCCAGACTGAGCCCTAGGACTTGTGCGCCAGGGAGGACCGTGCTGAGCCAGGCTGGTGGGACTGGGGTGGGAGCCTGCCCGCAAATGAGCCGCCGCTCCCCTGTCTAGCGCCACCAAGGCTGTTTCTTGGCTGGTGTGGCCAGAGCAGCGGCCCACTGTGTTTGCTCTGGACAGAGCCTGCTCTGTCTTCCCAGACTGTGTGGGGACAGGCAGGGAGCTATGGCAGGGGAAAGCCCAGCCACATCTTTGCCATCTTCTCTGCGAGAGGGAAGACACGACCCTTCAGTTTAGATTTGTTTTCATTAGGTCCTATGTGTCTCTGCAAAAGAATGAAGACAGAGTCTGCTTTGAACCTAAGCTAGAACCCACCTCTTTGTGTAGAGGCTCCTCCTTGTGTATCTGGTTGGTTTTTTAAAAGAATAGTCATTTGAATTCTAATCCAAAAAGATACTTGCCTTCCAGTGTTCATAGCAGCACTATTTATAACAGCCAAGACATGGAAACAGTCCAAAAGCCCATGATGATTGCTTTAAGAAGATGTGGTATATATATGCAGTGAAATACTACTCAGCTGTAAAAAGGGATGAAATATTGCCATTTGCAGCTTCAAGGATGGACCTAGAAATCATCACACCAAGTAAGACTGACAGAGAAAGATAAATATTGTATGATATCACTTATATATGGAATCTAAGAAAGTAATACAAGTGAGTTTATTTATGAGATAAACAGACCCACAGACAAGGAAAACAAACTTACAGTTACCAAAGAGGAAAAGGTTCAGGAAAAGGGAAAGATGCGGAGCTTAGGATTAACTGTTCCATACTATTGTATATATAAAATAGTTAAGCAACAGAATTTACTGTAGCACACAAGGAAGTATATTCAACATCTTGTAATAATCTAGAATGGAAAAGACTCTGAAATATATATACATATATACGTATATAACTGAATCACTTTGCTGGACCTTGTAACTAACAAAACAACTTGTAAATCAACTATACTTTAATGAAAAAATAGTTTTGACTTTCTTAAAAGAAAAGAACTTTCATTTCATAGACTTCACTTTTATGATGGGCACTGTTATTATCATCATCACTGTCATTATTATTATTTTTTCCTTTCTGTAGAAATTACTAGCAATGCTGGCCTGGTTACTTGTGTCTTTTTTTTTTTTTTCTGGTCGCACTTTGAGGCTTGTGGGATCTTAGTTCCCTGACTAGGGATGAAACCCAGGCCCTGGCAGGGAAAGTGCTTGTAGACCGCCAGGCAATTCTCTTGCATGGTGGGGTTTTTTTTAGTTTATTTATTTATTAATAAATAAACTAATTGAAGGATAACTAATTTACGTATTGTGATTGTTTTCAACATATATCAGAATGAGTCAGCCATAGGTATACATATGTCTCCCCCATCCTGAACCAAGCCCTGCTCCCCACCTCCCTCCCCACCAATGCTTTTCAAAGAGCATTTGCTGCCTTTCCTCTCCTGACTTGTCAGGGGAGAGCACGCCTCAAGCTTAGTTCCCATCCAGTCTTCTGGGTGCTTCGGGCCAAGTGTCCAGCCTCCCTGAGCTGCATCTATAAGACAGGGATAACCATGTGCTGTCGCATTTATACAGTGAGGGTAACGGTGCCTACAGTGCCTGCCTGGCAATCCACATTCTCTTCCAGGCCTCCTTCCTCTCTTCAGCTCTGCCCAGTGTCTCAGCGGCTTCTCTCCAGAACTCAGCACAGCTCCCCTTCCAGAGTCTAGACTCCTATGCTCTTTGTCTTCCACATTTTACCAGCTGTTCCTCTAAGCGTGTGTGTAGCTCATCAACCACGGCCACAGGGCGGCCACCTTCCTGCATGCCAGCCCTGTCCAGAAATGGGCCAGTTTTCACAGTAGCTCTCAGAGAAAGGTGCTATTTAGCATCCCCATTTTATAGCTAAAGGAGACGGAGGCCCAGAGAGGCCGATGCATTTGTTCAAGGCTGCACAGCGTTTACGCAGCAGCAGGAGGAGTCAGCCCCAGGTGGCCTGGCTTCATTGCTGGTGCTGCAGCCTGCAGTTGGGCCAGAGCTCGTCTTGTTCCAGGGGTGGTGGCACGCGTTGTGCAGCTGATCTGCTGTGATGACCAGTGTGGTTCACAGGCGGAGGGTGTTTCCAGCAGGATGGGACAGAGGGTACGAGGTGAGGTTCCCAGATTCCCTGCGGCTCGTTGTCCCGTCAGGTAAGCCTGGGAGGTGGGAGCAACGGTGTGATCCGTGGGCTCAGCCTGTTCTCATATCTTGGCTATGGTTTCCAGTTCCCTGACACCAAAAGCCCAACTGAGTGATCAAAGCAGACTGCACCCAAAAGAGAGGGTGCAGGGACAAAAGGGGATGACTCGGGTTAAGGAGGGGGGTGATGGGCAAGGAATCAAACAGAAACGGACAGAGTGGTTGGTTGGCTGAGTGATCTAAGCATGGCTGAGGTTGTAATTCACTCATTTAAGTAAATATAGCTACTTAACACCTTCGGTACCCACCTTAGAAAGCTTTATGCTTTCTGTTTTATTTGATCCTCCCTTCAGGGAAGACAGAGTAGGTTTATAGCTCTGTTTTCCAGATGAGGAAACTGAGGTCCAGAAGGGGAAAATAATATCCTAGAGGCTTTTGGGGGAAAGGCAGGATTTGAACCAAGGATTTAAGATCCAAGTTCAAAGTTGAAGTGTGTCTTGACCTCTGAGATCTAGACTTAGGAGATGTGTGCCTTCTATCGCTCAGCGACTCTCAAACTATGACTGCCCACCTCCTCACTGAATAACAGCAGTAAGCATCATAATTATGTAGCCACTGGCATGGATACCATGTGTGCCAGGCCCACTTCTGAGCACCTCACATGTATTGACTCATGGGGCCCTCACAGCCTTCTATGAAGCTGGCCTATCGAAATGGGGACATTGAGGCTCAGTCACACAGCTTGTCATCGGCTGTACCAAGAGTGGAGCCCAGCCATTGGCTTGGGTCCTTCTGCTCTTGCCGCTGCCCTGCAGGGGCTCTGCAGGCCTCGAGTTGAGTGGAGTGGGGCGGGGGCACCTCCGAGTCTGTACAAAAGGAAGGACAGGAAGGGGTGGGGGTGTCTGCTGAGCGCTCAGCCACAGTGCATTTGACACCATTCCTCAGGTGGCTTCCTGTCTGTGTTGTTGTCTTATGCAGCTTTTACTGAGCATGTATTAAGCAACGGGTAGCGCAGTGGTAAAGAGAATCCACCTGCTGGAGGAGATGCTGGAAATGCAGATTCAGTCCTTGGAGTAGGAAATGGCCACCCACTCCAATATTCTTGCCTAGAAAATCCCATGGACAGAGGAGCCTGGCAGGCTACCATCCATGCGGTTGCAAAGAGTCAGACAGGACTGAACATACACATACATGTTAGGCGACTGCGGTCTTCCAAGTATTGCTAGATTCTGAAGCTATAGAAGCTATGACTCAGTTTCTGTACTCAAAGGAGCTCTTCCTCCTTAAGGAGAGGAGGCAGGAAGCCGACATGGGTTCTGGGCTGGGTGCTACTTTAGGACACTACAGACATTCTCCCATGTATTGCTCAGCATCTGAGAACAAGTCAGGTGGGAAATGTCAGGATGGGGTTAGGACCAGGGTCAGCAGGCCCCTCAGGAGCCTGTGTTCCTGCTTCTCTACCAGCCCTTCCTCAGCTCTCCAAGACCAGGATACAGAAGCCCCAGCGGGATTCTTACTGGGTTGAACTCAGGTTCTGGGATTGGCATTCATGTAATTGTCCCTAAAGGGAGGCTTTCTCTGGTGCGTCTGTCCTTGCCCTGGTCTTTTCCAGATGCAGCAGATGATTCTTGTTTGGACATTTCTGCACACAGGGATGCTGTCATCTGCAGCAACCCAGGATAACAGAATTCCTGGAAAAATCCCTGATTTCTTTCTGCCAAACAGTTCTCTTCTGCTGGGAGGAATTGACAGAGGCAGTCATGATGTCAGTTCCACCTGTCTAGCTTGGCCCTCTGAAGTGATGATTATCACTGTAGTTGCAAAGTGGGAGGGGCCTTGGTTGCACCCCCTTCCTTATCCAAAGGAGAAAACAGGTGATCATGAACCCTCGAGAGGTCCAGGTCACGCAGCTGGAGAGGCTGCCTGCAGCAGGAACCAGGGTCAGGCCTCGGCGCGGCTCCCTACCATTTGCCTCCCTGGTCTCTCACCTCCTGGAGGTTGAAGATAAGAGACACCCTTCCTGGAAGGACAACAGTTTGAGGACTTGGCAGATAAGGCGGAGTGGGTGTGCCTGGCAGGCCCAGAATAAAAGGATTACAGAGAGAAGTTAGGAATGGACCTTCCTTGAGGTCGGTCCTCCAGATAAGGATACTTTTGAAGTTCGGTTGGCAGGAGGTGGGATCTGTGTGGCAGAGCCTGTCGCCCGTGAGCCTTGTGGATGGATGCACCCTGATAGGGAAATCAGCAAGCTCGTGATAGGCAGAGGGAACTCTTATCAGGGGAGGCGTCTGCAGAGTTTGCTTTGAGGTACTTCCTGCCCACCGGCTTCTGGAATCTGTCTCCACTTTGCAAATGCAAAAACTGAGGCATAGATAATCTTTCTCTGTTTTATTGTTTTTGTTTTGTTTTGTTTTGTTTTGTTTTTTTAAAATCCTGATGGAGATGTCATTGTTTCAAATTCTGGGACTCCTTACAGTGCTCAGTGCTTCTCATTAGGCAACAGTTTAATTGAGCGTATACTATAGGCCCTGGGGTGTGCTGCCTTCTCAGAATATGGAAATATATTGGACCCTCTCTTTTCCTCTAGGGAACTTTGGTTCTCCTGCCAGGGGAGTTTTATTTATTTATTTAAACTGTTTATTTTCTATTGGCGTATAGCCAATTAACAGCGTTGTGGTGGTTTCAGGCAAACATCGAAGGTGCTTAGCCATACATATACGTGTATCCATTCTCATCTAAACCTGGCAGGGTGGTTTTAGTTAAGAAATCAGATAATCACAGCAGAGGGTTCGAGGGCAATGCTGGGGGTATTGGTTGCCCCAAGCACACAGAGTGTCTCACAGTGTGGACTCGGAATGGTCAGGAAAGGAAGAAGGGAGCCTAGAGGGGAGGCGGGCAGGAGTTCTTCAGGTTAGAGGGGAGAGAAGAGGGATTTGGCAAGCAGAGACCCAATCCTGGAAAGGAAAGTTCATTTTGCTTTTGTGCCGAGGGCAGTGGAGAGGAGACGGCTACCTGAGGTTTAGAGGATGAAGCTGGCATTTCTGAAAGCTCATTACCCTGACTGATCAGTAAGATGGGATCAGAGCAGGGGGTGAAACTAGCAGTGAGTGCTGATGGGGGCATGCCCTGTTGAGACAGGAGTGGATGGGAAAGGCCCAAGAGAGACAAAATCCCCTGAAGGTGGTGTGTGATGAGCTTGGGGGTTTACAGGAGACAGAATTAAGTGTGTTGCCACCTGTCTGGCTTAAGCACCTGCACAAATTTGATGCCACACTCTGCGTTGGGACATGCTGGTATGTGTGTGTTGGGGAGAGGGTGTGAGATGAGCTGGTGGATCTGGGAGAAAACCTAATGCAGTGGTGGGTGAGTTGCTGAGGGCTGGTGAGACCCCTGCCCAGGGCCCAGGGCACCAGCCAAGGCTAGGTTCTTCCCAGCAGTTGCATTGAAAGCTCCTAAGACAAGACCTGCCACCTTGTTAGTGCCACCTTGGGGGAGCCTTGGGCCCCTCCGCCAGCATACATTTCTCTTCCCCCAACCATTGAATAGCACGAAGGAGTGTTTTGCAAAACAGAAAAGCAAAACCCCTTCCCTTTGCCTGTCATGTTTCTCTTTAGCTTTCTTGTCTAGTCTTTGTAGGAGGGAGCGATGGGGCTCCAGAGTTCCCCTGCCTGGGCCTGACTCCTGGCTTTGGTGGTGACTAACAGTATAACCTCACATTCCAGTCTGTGAAATGGGTATGATCATAGCAGCTTTGTGTCTTACAGTTTGGTTGCATGGCCGGGGGACTCCGAGCGTAGCGCCTGCCATGCCTTTAGGAGTCTGTCCCTCCCCACATACCTCATGATACATTGCTTTCCAGCTTGATGCATTTTTAGCCCTTACTTTCCTTCTTCATCCTTAACCCAGTGCTTTCAGATAGGTGTCTTTAATTCATTGATTTTAAATTATTTTTTAAACTTCCGCTGCATCACTGCAGCTCATCCAGATATGCTCTGACCTTTCTTTGTCACTATGAGGGCTGAGGATCAAAGCCTCTCTTAGGGCTTGTGCATGTGTGCCCAGTCTCTTCAGTCCTGCCTGACTCTTGGTGACCCTATGGGCGGTAGCCTGCCAAGCTCCTCTAGCCAATGTATTTCTCAGGCCAAAATACTGGAGCTGGTTGCCATTTCCTTCTGCAAGGGATCTTCCCAACTCAGGGATCAAAACTGTGTCTCCTGCATCACAGGGGGATTCTTTACCACCGAGCCACCAGGGAAGCCCAGGGGCTCAGACCTGCGTCTCCTCTGTCTCAGCTGGATTTTTTCCCCCATGTTCTGGGAGTTCTTCTCTGTTTTAGTGTACCACTTCTGCAGAGAAACAAGCTGAGACTTACAGCTGGGTGACTGGCATCAGATCCCCACTGGGGGAGTCAGGGGACAGTGTGGACCTTCGCCCTGTGGGATCTATGTCTAACCCAGGTCCCAGCTCCCTTCTGTCTCTTTCAAAATCGGAATCTCACCTGGCCTGGAAGCTCCATCTTCTTCATGGAGATGTCTTTCAAGTTCTGAGATCCAACACCACCTGCAGGCAGCCTTCTCCTCCCCCGGCCCCAGGCGGCCCCTTCTCTGTTGCCCTGGGGTCGGGATGCCCCCCCATCATTCGCTGTCCCTTTGGTAACTGTCTGCCCTTTCCTTCAGCTGTGCATTCTGTGCCAGCAGCCGGGCATCTGCAGTCTTCAGGGCCCTCGGGTCTCTGTTGGTCTCGGGCCCTAGTGAGACTTGGTGCCTGCATGGTGGATAATTGAAAGCAGTGATTTTCATTAGTTGTTATTGGACCGTGTTCAGTCCTCCTCTCACCCTTTCCTGCCTTCTCGGAGGAAAGTGTGGCACAGCAGTTCCCAGAAGTATGGACCCAGAGGGAATTAGTGCCCTTAGTTTTTATTTTCCCACTCAGAAATCTTTCCCTGTTTTTGAGCAGCATTTCCAATATGAAGACCAGTTTTTCATACCCTTTCCCCGCTCTGCCCAGTTCTGGGTTCATTTAACGAATGCTCGTTCAACAGATACATTCCATGCACCTACTATGTCCAGACCTTCTTAGTACTTGGGACACTTCAGGGAGCAATCTGTTGAGTAGGCAGCTGATGCTGCAAGAAGTTGGGTTGGCCAGAAGCAGAGGCAGCAAGGCCTGGAATCTGGGCGTCCTGGGAGCCCGTCTTGCCCAATCCCTCCACTTCTCGGGCCCTTGGTTTGCATGTATGTGGAGTGAGCAGTTAGATTAAATATATCTTCAGGGTCTTTTCCAGTTCTGGAATTATTGATTCATCCAGCAACACTCATCGAGGGCTGGGGACAGTGGGGAGTGGAGCCATCTACACCTTCAGGGAGTCCTTGGCCAGTGGAGGGGAAACCCAGCCAGAGTCAGGGAGGGAGAGCTCAGGTGTAGGGGACAGGGAGGTGGGATCAGCTGGGCTACAGGACTGCAGTCAGGGTGGGGAAGTGGGCAGAGAAAGATGTGCCTATGCCAGGTCCTGCAGCTCCTGCCAGGAGCCCTTTTCTCCAGTTATCCTTCCAGACTCGGGGGCCTTGTCCCACTGTGGGCCTGCTTCTTGAGGTCAGAGCGGAGGGCAGCAGTTAGTTCATCCAGGAGTGGTCATACCTCTTCTTCCTCATTCTCAGCTCTGGGTACAGCCACTGACCACCCAAGGCACTGACGGGTCTGGAATCAGATGATGGAGGTTCTCGGGATGTTCTCGACCCTTTTGGGCTTCAGACCTCCATCCCAAGTCATTCCTGCTTCCTTCCTATGTTGGAGGCAAAAGGTCCAGTATCAATTTTCTGTGGCTGCCCAAATGACTATAAACTCAATGGTCTAAAAGCATAGAAATGTATTCTCACAGTTCTGGAGGTCAGAACTTTGGAATCAAGGTGTTGGCAAGGTCGTGCACTCTCCAAAGGCTCTAGGGAAGCATCTCTGTCTCTCCCAGTGGCTGCAGGCTTTCCTTGGCTTGTGGCTGCATCATTGCTCCACTCCGCTCTGTCCTCCAGTTGGTTAAGGGCTAGCTGGCAATTCTGAGGGCTTGCAGGTGGAGCTTGGGCAGTACCTGCTATTGCTCCTTTCTGAGCTCTGGGTTCTGGTTCTGGTGGGACATGAAAGTCAAGTTCAGGCCATCGTGGGGTGTAGGAAGGCCTTCTGTGGAAACCCACTGTCTGTTGGATTTGACCTTGTTTCTTCTACCTTCATAACAGGTGAACCCTGCACGTGGGGATATCAGAGTGATGTTCCTGTCCCTCAGATGTGCTCAGACCCCTTTCCCTCCATCACGTGGTTCCCCAAGCCAGGGCAGGTGTGTAGTCACCTGAGCCAACTGAGTCCCAGATCCCCAACCCCCTAGAAGGGAACCCCCCCCCCCACCATCAGTAGGCTGATGCTGCCCTGGAAGGCTAATTGGAGGGTGGACCACCTGACAGTTCCTTGGGTAATGAGTGTTTGTTGGAGGCTCCTGGGACATCACTCCGGATGACTGTAGGTTGTATGCTTTTTAGGATGCGTACCCACCCACCGTGACAGAGGGAGAGGTCACAAGGAGGGCAGGGCCTTTCCTCCAATGGAAAACCAGATCTGAGGCCTCCAGTGGGAGATCAGGAATGAACTGAGCATGAATCGAGAGGCAGAGTGTTTAATATCTGGTGGGCTTGGAGGAGGGGTCAAGGGAGGAGAGGGCCCAGGCCTTGGTCCGTGAAGCCTGGGTCTCTCTCTCCTCCCCTCTCCCCACATCTCCCACGCTCCAGGGGCATGAAGTAGGCTGGAAACACTCTTGGTGGAGAGACTCAGGTGGAGGCCACCCCAACAAAGGGGCGTGGTCACCAGCAGGTGTGTGTTCTGGACAAAACTGCAGGGTCTGCACGCAGCCCTGCCCAGCCCCCACCAGGCAGCTGGATCTGGCTACATCCAGAGCATGCTCCACGGTCCAAGAACAAGGCGACCTCAGGGAAGGTTCTCACTGGCTGTTCCCTGCCTCCACTGACACGTCTCCCAAGGGACAGCTTCCACGATCACTGCCACCCCTTCCATAATGACAAAAAGGAAGTGTGCCCCTCTCAATCTCAGGCTCACACATCTGGGCGAGGGAGGGGCTCACCCACGGGGGTTCTGAACTCGCCTAGCAGGGTGGTTGGGAGGTCTGGGAGCACACACAGCCCTCGTTTATGGACTGGAGAAGTCTGTGAGCTCAGTTTACCGCGGCTAACGGTCACTGATCTGTGGCTCTGTTTGGGTGCCTCCTTGAGAGGGACTTCGCAGGCCTGCCCTCCCTCGGCCTTTGAGCCCAGTCCTCCTCCGTGTTCTCCTTTGTTCACGTGTCTGCCCAGCCAGCAGTCACACAGGAGAGTGGGGCTTGAGAAACGTTTGTGGAAGAACTGCCTGGCCGATTGGACCAGCAGATTTCACGGTTCTCCAGATGGCAGCTGGGGAGAAGCTGGGGGTCTTTCAGAGCCAGGTGGAGCCTCCTGCAGACACCCAGGAGCACATACACCTTTCCAGGGATACCTGTCCGCCTGGCCTCTGGGGGAACAGGCTCCGTGCTCAGCTTTTCCTTCCAACAGGTACAGAGATCTGAGGACCTCTGTGGTCTTGGATCTGGGTGTCTCTTGAGCACAGAACTCTGGAGCCATTGTAGAGCAGGGTGGGGGTGGCCCCCTTTCAAAAATACCATTAGGAAGAGGAAAATGGGTCTGGGCACAGAATGAGTAGTGGTCTTCACTAGACTCTTTTACCCTCTTCTGTGTTTTGTCTTGCAAGTGACTTAGCTCTTCAGAAACGTTTGTGTGTTGCTGTGAATACAGCAGTTCAGAGTTCCAGAGCTGGGCGCCAGGCCAGCACGTGCGACCCCTGTGGTCTTACAAACATACTGTGTGTCTTCGCTTGTCAGAATTCATCCTGTGTTAGGGACTCCGCGTGTCCCCATTAACTGAAGAAGCTGGGAGGTCACAGCTAACCCAGACGATTGTTTTAGTGAAAGCAGACCAGGGGAGGATGTGAACGGGAGAAAGTAGTAAAGGGGTAAAGTGGGTGGGATGTGGGCCCCATAAAGATGCTTTCAAATCCTAACCCTCAGTATCTGTGAATGTGATGTTATTTGGAAGTAGGGTCTTTGCAGATGTCACTGAGTTAAGATGAGGTCGTATTGGAGTAGGGTGAGCCCTAAGTCCAATCCATGGTGCTTTTGAAGAGAAAGGACACACACACACACACACACACACACACACACACACAGGGACAAAGGCCATGTGAGGATGGAAGCATATTAGACCTCACGTCTACCAGCGAAGGAGCATCCAAGAATTGCCAGCAAACCAGAAGCTGGAAGAGGCCAGCAAGGATGCTGCTCTAGCATCTGAGAGAGCACGGCCCTGCTGACACCTTGACTTTGGGCTCTGCTCTCCGGAACCGTCAGAGATTTGAGTTTGTTGTTTTAATCCACCTGGTTTGTGGTCACTTTTTAAGGAAGCTTTAGGGGCTTCCCTGGTGGCTCAGAGGTTAAAGCGTCTGCCTCTAATGCGGGAGGCCTGGGTTCAATCCCTGGGTCGGGAAGATCCCCTGGAGAAGGAAATGGCAATCCACTCCAGTATTCTTGCCTGGAGAATCCCATGGACCGACAAGCCTTGTAGGTTACAGTCCACGGAGTCGCAAAGAGTCGGACACGATTGAGCGACTTCACCTCACCTCACCTCAGGAGCCTAGTACAGAGGGGGATCCCATTCCTGTCCCTAGGATCCCGTTTAGAGCCTGCAAGTCTGTTTGTAAGTGCACTTTCCTACATGCCTCTGCTGCTAGATTTGGCATTCCCTCACTCATTCACTCATTATCGTCGGGCAGTTAGAGTGTCGTGGGATCTGTCTTGAAATCTGCTGAGAGCTCTTCTTCCTTGTCCTGCTCTCCAAATCTCAGCCTATCGTTTGCTTCAACCAGGTGGTGGCCCCATCCTCTGGCTCCCTTCTGATTCATGCCTTCCTCCTTGGCTTCCCTGACTTACCTGAAACCATCTCAGGGGCAGGCCCCTCCCAAGATGCCTTCTGAGACCTCTCAAGGGCCCCTCGCCCCCGCTCTGAAGCCCAGCAGGCCTCTGAGTTGGACTGCCTGTGGCCCTGGTCCTCGGCCTGGCGTTGGTCTTGCAGACGTGTCTCCTGGCTGACAATGAGGGTCTGGCAGACACTTTCTCATTGACTCCTCACAGCAGCTCTGGAAGGGGGCTCCTGTTTTCAGCCCTGCCCTGCAGAGGAGGGCCCGAGAGGGGTCAGCCCGGGTCATAGCAGGTATGCGAACAGATGGCTTTCATACCCAGGTCTGGACCCCACAAGCTACTCCCTGAAGCCCATTCCTATGGCCTTCAACCTGTGTCCAGCCCCTGTGGGAGGTGGCCCCGGTCCTCACGGCTTAGAGAGGTTTGCATGGATACTTGATCTGTCTAGGGTTGTTTATGAGGGATTTAGGAATATATGATTAAGTGAGCTCTTGAGGAGGTGGATTGTATCTTTACTCATGGAGAGTCTCTGGCCTGCTGCCCTGGGCTGGCAAAGAGCAGGAGCCCAGTGATGCAGGCGACCGAAGGGAAGACTCCGGGAGGAGCAGCCGTGGAGCCAGGGCACTGTGGTGTCGCACAACAGAGCCTGGCTCCTGGAACCCCTGAGATGCCAAGATCTGGCTCTGTCACATGACCTTGGGCAGAGTAGCTGCCCTCTCGTGCCTCACCTTCCTCGTCTATAAAATGGGGATAAAAATGGCATCAGCCCCCAAAGTCTGCTCTGGGGCTTCCGGGTGTTACTGGGGTGAAGTGCACAGGAGGTTCTTAGCCAGTCATCAATGTGATGGAAACAGAGGCTCTCGGATGGAAGCTCGGGCAGCGTCTATTGAGGCTACTTTAGGAATGCAGATGGAAGAGCAGCTTCCTGGCCTTTGAACAGCCAAGCAGTGAGACTTCCCGGCAGGTCAGAGTGTGGCAGACGGTCTACAAATGTTTCTTTTTTTCAGGCACAGCCAGGCCCAGCGCCCTGGTGCAGCTCCCTGCCCTGGGAAGGGAGGGAGAGTGGGTGTTCTGGTCCCGGGGCTGTCCTGCAGACTTATCGGCATCTCTTACTGTGCCACCAGGGCTGAGGTGGAGGCTGCAAGGCCTGGAAGCCTGCATGCTGGGTGAGGAACGTTCATGTTTCACACAGGAAGAAAGGTTGCTGTATCTCCCTTCAGTGGTATTTCACACCAACTTCGGTCACTGTATCTCCCTTCAGTGGCATTTCACACCAACCTCACCTCCTGCCACATTGATCAAGAGGCTGGCCCGGAGCACTCTCCCAGGGCCCCTGTGGGGAAGGCTGTGCCCATTTCTCAGATGAGGGTCTGGTGTGGTTCCCCTGCACAAGACACTTGCCTCCTCCAGAGATGTGGGGCTCACCTCCTGTGAAGTCAGTGCCCTCCTGGAGGCTTGTCTGCTGTCCCTGTGGCAGGGATGCTCAGTGAGTCTGCTGACATGGGGAAGGAGGCTGTGGGTGGCCAGGGTATTTGTAACCACTCCCAGCCCATCGTCGCTGTCTGCAATGTTCAGGTGCTTCCTAGTGGTCACTGCAGGGCAGGGCACTCAGCTGGTCCATCCACTGCCTTGCAGGAAATCACCAGGTTGAGCAGGAAGGCAGAAAAAGCAGGGGAACCCCTTGCCATCTGCCCATCACTCAGAGTGCTTGATTCTCTGAAAGGAGCTGCTGAACTATGGCCTGAATCGATGAAGAAAGCCTCCTGCCTCCTGCTCTCTTAGGCTCAGGGCTCTGGAGGGGAAATCACTGGTCACTCCCACCCAAGTTAGATGTGCCGCAAGCCAGTGGTATGGTGGATTCAGCTTTACAAAACAGCTGTGCCAAGGTCCCTGTCCACAGGGAATCAGATATCATTGTGCTGGAAGGAACTGCGGCATCTGTGCTTTTTGAAGCAACCAGGTGTATCTAATGTCAGCCCAGGTTGAGCTGCATGGGGTCACTTACAAGCGTGCCCTCCCTCACCACAAAGGCGCATGTGGTTCATGAAGACCTCCCACAAATCTGCTAGACAGAAGACTCCAGAATAAGATGGATGAAAGCGAGGAGTGAGCGAGCGCCCGCAGGTACCAGGCCCTGTGCTGAGTGTGCGTACTGCTCCCAGTCTTCATCATGCCTGTCTGAAGAAGGCTCTGGAAAATCCCCATTTTCCAGAAACTGAGGTCACCTTTGGAAATACATATCCAAAGGTACAGGGCTGGTAGGGTTGGAGTTGGGCTTGTCCAACTGTGACTTCACAGTGCTGACGGCTGACTTGACTGCCCCTGCCCGTACTGGGAATAGTGGGGACAGCTGTTCACTGCAATTGCTGTGTGCTCTGGAAATGCCATCTGGGTCCGACCCTATAGAAGATGAAAGTTCCATGTGACCTCAGGCACCACGTATAGAAACTGGTCTAGGTTGCCTTTTTGAGAAATACCTCGTTGAGGAAATTCAGTATTTAAATGATGTCTAGGTTTCTGAGCAGCGTTTTATGTTTTAGGAGGGTGGATGTTTACATATACACAGATCCAGGGGTTTCTATTCCTGTTTGCGTGCCGTGGGTGTGGAGGAGAGGAGGAAGACAGACTCTCAGAAAGCTCAGTGATCAGATACTGCCGGATGCTCTCTGGGGACTGGAAGGTGACGTTGCTGATACGTGGCCCCACGGCCACCTGTATTTTCCATGCTCTGCTTAGAGATCACAGTTTCTTTGTGTTGATCTTCAGATGCCTCTGGGTTTGAGCATTTCTCATACTTAGAGTGCTATTTCTAATGCCCTGGAGTTCTGCTCACTCCTTTTCCATATATTAGTGAAGTTTTACCAGTGAAAATCATCATTATTGTTGTCATTTGTTGCACAGATAATGTTGTGATTGCAAAGAACAGAAATGGATTAGAAAAGGAAATCACTAACCACTCTCCCCTTAACCAATCAGATTGTTTTCAGACATCTGATATGTCTGTCCATATGTTAACAGTCTGTCGTTGTTGTTTAGTCACTAAGCCATGTCTGACTCTTTCAGGACTCCATGGACTGCAGCTTGCCAGGCTCTTCTGTTCATGGGATTTTCCAAGCAAGAATACTGAGGTTGCCATTTCCTTCTCTAGTGTATCTTCCCAACCCAGGGATCAAACACACATCTCCTGCATTGCAGGTGGATTCTTTACTATGAGCCACCTGGGATATAAGCATAGGTGCCTCTGTAGTGCCTTGATATAGGCAAAGGTGTAGGGAATATTCTGTAATCTGACATTGTTATATCCTAAGCATTTGGTTCAGTCACCTTACCAATGATCATTTTTTGAAAGTTCATCATGTTCTAAACCAGTGCTGTGTTGTTAAAAATGAAGGTTCCTAGGAGTTTGCTATAATACTTAAGAGTGCTCTGAGATGCTTTGTACGTATAACTCTTCTCTTCTTGGAAATTCCTTTGGACACATTCTCAGCAGAAGGATTATTGAGTCAAAAGGCACAGTTTTATGAGTTTGATGAACACTGCCAAATTATTCTCAAATAAGGATTTTTGATGTTCTTCCCATTAATGTGTGGACCTGCCCGATTCACCACAGCCTCATCAACATCGGGTATTATTAGCTGAAAAAAATTATAAATCAATCAATGCAAACAGTTCTCTCATTACATTTATACTTTTTTATCCTTAATAAGGCCAATTATTTCTTCATCTGCTTGTTTACCAACTCTCTTGGGGAGTGCTGATGTTGGCTCCTCCTGCAGCCAAATTCACGACTTTCCATGTGAACGCCTTCAAGTTGAGCCAGTTGCAACTCAGTCTTTACTGAAAATGAGTGAGCTTCAAAATCGAGCCTTTGTGTGAACTGCTGATCTGGTACATGGGCTTCTGGGCTTGGACGCTGGGGCTGAAACCCCCTGCTCCTCCCGTGTGTCGTGGAGTTCTGCTTGCAATCTGCACTTGCCCCTGTAGTCTTCATGATCAGACATCAGACTTGTTCCACTAGATTTGTCTTTGGAACAAGGCAAGATTTGTCTTCGGAAAGCTTTGCAACATAGTCTTTCAACTATTTTTGGGCTTCCTAGCTTTTAAAAAAAATGAAGAAAAGTCTCTGTTTCCTGTTAAAAGTCGCTTTATTTGTGATGCTGTGTGCATTTCTAGATAGCTTTCTCTGATTTTCTTACTTCTTTACCTCACCACATCCTGTGGGGCTGGGAGGCTCCTCCAAGCCCTGTTTAGCTCTGCCTGTCTGTCATTGATGCCTGGCGTCCTCACCTGGCTCCCCAGCTGGAACCTTCCTCCCTGGGATGGCTGAGACCAGTTGGGAGACGCCAGGATGGATATTAAAGAGCCTTGTTGTCCCTAATGAAGAGCAAGGCTTACACTGGTAGGAGAGCCTGCATTCAATTTAGGGGGAGTAATTGCATGGGAATTGGAAATTTAGTTTAGACTTAGAGCATCTTAGGGTGAAAAGAAACCTGTCCTTCTCTGGAGCAGGACTCCCACCTAGGAGGTGGGTTTTTCTTACCCAGGTTGTGCAGGAAGAAAGTGATAGAGCCCAGATCACTGAACAGGACAGGCCGTCTGCCTGAACTTGAGCTTTACTGCCTCCCTGTGACATGTACCTTCACCCTGAGACTCAGCATTCCCCTGGAGGTATGTCTCCTCTGCCTTCACCTGTGATGGCCCCAATCTTGGGCTCCCAGTTCAGGGATGAGTCATAGGCCAAAGTCATCTGTGTTTTCTAGAATATACTGTACTGCATAACAGATAACTTCTGGAACATCACTCATTTCATAATTTTCCCAAGTAAACTTTATCCCTTCCACGTAGTCCTCATCACTTACTCTTGTTTGCACAAACACCAGGCTCCCATTTATTCCATTCCCCTTGGCACTGCGATCTGTTTTCCCAAGCATCATACTCAGAGAGGAGGACTCTCGCTGGGTGAAGTGGGTCCCTGGGTGAAGATGACCCCCGTGATCTGTATATTTCCTAGGAGGACTGACTGTGGCATCTGGGGTTCTCCCATGTTGATTCTGCCCCGGAGGCTGTTTTCTCAGAACAGAGCCTCTCCCAGGTCCCCATCTACTAGGTATCCCAAGCAGCTGCCTACAACATGAACGATGGATGACTTCAGAGATCTAGCACCAGTTCTGAAGCTTTGGTTGCAAATGCCCCGGTTTCATGACCTTGATGGCTTCCTATGGCTGTAAGATTAAGTCTGAAAACTGCAGTGTGCAGGACCTTCCATCAGTGTTACTTCCTCTGGTACTGGGAAGTCACAGCTCAGATTCATGCTGGTGGATGCTATGGTTATGGAAGTTTCCCCTACCTTATGTCCTGGACTGTCCCAGCAGCCTGGTGAGAGAATGGTTATGTACTGGGTATCTGACGAGCAGTCAGATCCCAGCTGGCTGATGTTAGTGCCTCATTTCCCTTGTGTCATATGCCTTCTTAAATCTTTCACTTCTTTAAAGCGGTTGATCACAGGTCACCTTCTCTAGGGAGTTCTCTGTGAGTGGCTTACTTGTCATCTTCATCATTTGAATGTTTCTCAGGAATCATGGTAAATGCTTACACAGATTATGTAATTTAACTTATTCCAAGTCATCTTCTTTCTTTCTTTCTTTTTTAAACTATTATTAGAATTTAATTAGTTTTTTTTTTTAATTTTTATTTTTACTTTATTTTGCTTTACAATACTGTATTGGTTTTGCCATACATTGACATGAATCAGCCATGGGTGTACATGAGTTCCCAATCCTGAAGCCCCCTCCCACCTCTCACCCCATATCATCTCCTGGATCATACTCGTGCACCAGCCCCAAGCATCCTGTATCCTGTATTGAACATAGACTGGCGATTAATTCTCCCAAATCATCCCACCCTCTCCCACAGAGTCCAAAAGTCCATTCTAAATATCTGTGTCTCCTTTGCTATCTCGCATACAGGGTTATCATTACCATCTTTCTAAATTCCATATGTATGTGTTAGAATACTATATTGGTGTTTTTCTTTCTGGCTTACTTCACTCTGCATAATAGGCTCCAGTTTCATCCACCTCATTAGAACTGATTCCAATGTATTCTTTTTAATGGTTGAGTAATACTCCATTGTGTATATGTACCACAGCTTTCTTATCCATTCATCTGCTGATGGACGTCTAGGTTGTTTCCATGTCCTGGCTATTATAAACAGTGCTGCGATGAACATTAGGGTACATGTGTCTCTTTCAATTCTGCTTTCCTCGGTGTATCTAAGTCATTATCTTTCATTTGTTGTCTAGCTGCTTAAGTGTAACTGCCTTGTTCAACCCAATGTATCTGTTTATATATCCATTGATCCATTCTGCCATCACTGAATCAGTCAGTGGAGCTCTTTTCCTGTTCTAGGTACTAAAGAACATAATGAGGAGTATGTCTCTTCCTTAAGGATCTGGGACTCAGCACACATTAAAACAACTACAGATGTTTGCTAATTCACAGCTCTCCTTTATCAGTCGAGGCCCTGAGCCCAGCCTTGGCATCCTTGTCAATAAGCACTCTAGGGAAGCTGTTCCTCACCAGGGATGGTCTATTCACTTGCCTAGTCCTGAAGCCTTCATCCTAGTGGCACAGGGCCTGATCATCATTCATGAGAACCATCTTGCTGTAGTTGGGTTTCCTGGGAAGCAGATGCTAATGTTGTTCTTGTTGCTGTTCACTCGCTAGATCATGTCTGACTCTGTGACCCCATGGACTGTGACACGCCAGGCTTCCCTGTCCTTCACTATCTCCCAGAGTTTGCTAAGATTCATGTTCATTGAGTTGGTGATACTATCTAACCATCTCATCCTCTGAAATGGGATGCTTATTACGGGGTGCCTTTGGGATCAACAGCTATAAAACTGATGGAGAAGAAATCAAGATGGAGCAGAGGGAGAAGCTGAGCAGGTAGAATGACTAACCAAGACCCCAGGCCATCTCCTAGGAGCCCTGGTGCTAGAGTGGCCTTTCAGAATTGTCCAGAATCGAGATGAGGATTGGTCAGTCATGGTTTGAGGGCTCCCTTGGGAGGGGGTGCCACCTTGAGCAAGGCAGTGTCTTCAGCCAAGATGGTTTCCAAAGAGGGCCAAGAAATGAGGCCATCTTCCGCCAGCATGTTCAGCAGTTGCTTTGGTGACAGCTGGATGGATCGATGTCTGCTTTGTTCACCATTTTATTCCTGGTACCCAGCAGTGACAGAATGTATTTTCCTGGGCTCCAGAATCACTGTGGATGGTGACTGCAGCCATGAAACTAAAAGACACTTGCTCCTTGGAAAGAAAGCTATAACAAACCTAGACAGCGTATTGAAAAATAAAGACATCACTTTGCCGATGCAGGTCCATATTGCTTTCCTCGGTGTATCTAAGTCATTATCTTTCATTTGTTGTCTAGCTGCTTAAGTGTAACTGCCTTGTTCAACCCAATGTATCTGTTTATATATCCATTGATCCATTCTGCCATCACTGAATCAGTCAGTGGAGCTCTTTTCCTGTTCTAGGTACTAAAGAACATAGATGAGGAGTATGTCTCTTCCTTAAGGATCTGGGACTCAGCACACATTAAAACAACTACAGATGTTTGCTAATTCACAGCTCTCCTTTATCAGTCGAGGCCCTGAGCCCAGCCTTGGCATCCTTGTCAATAAGCACTCTAGGGAAGCTGTTCCTCACCAGGGATGGTCTATTCACTTGCCTAGTCCTGAAGCCTTCATCCTAGTGGCACAGGGCCTGATCATCATTCATGAGAACCATCTTGCTGTAGTTGGGTTTCCTGGGAAGCAGATGCTAATGTTGTTCTTGTTGCTGTTCACTCGCTAGATCATGTCTGACTCTGTGACCCCATGGACTGTGACACGCCAGGCTTCCCTGTCCTTCACTATCTCCCAGAGTTTGCTAAGATTCATGTTCATTGAGTTGGTGATACTATCTAACCATCTCATCCTCTGAAATGGGATGCTTATTACGGGGTGCCTTTGGGATCAACAGCTATAAAACTGATGGAGAAGAAATCAAGATGGAGCAGAGGGAGAAGCTGAGCAGGTAGAATGACTAACCAAGACCCCAGGCCATCTCCTAGGAGCCCTGGTGCTAGAGTGGCCTTTCAGAATTGTCCAGAATCGAGATGAGGATTGGTCAGTCATGGTTTGAGGGCTCCCTTGGGAGGGGGTGCCACCTTGAGCAAGGCAGTGTCTTCAGCCAAGATGGTTTCCAAAGAGGGCCAAGAAATGAGGCCATCTTCCGCCAGCATGTTCAGCAGTTGCTTTGGTGACAGCTGGATGGATCGATGTCTGCTTTGTTCACCATTTTATTCCTGGTACCCAGCAGTGACAGAATGTATTTTCCTGGGCTCCAGAATCACTGTGGATGGTGACTGCAGCCATGAAACTAAAAGACACTTGCTCCTTGGAAAGAAAGCTATAACAAACCTAGACAGCGTATTGAAAAATAAAGACATCACTTTGCCGATGCAGGTCCATATAGTCAAAGCTATGGTTTTTCTAGTAGTCATGTATGGATGTGAGAGTTGGGCCATAAAGAAGGCTGAGAACTGAAGAACTGATGCTTTTGAACTGTGGTGCTGGAGAAGACTCTTGAGAGTCCCTTGGACTGCAAGGAGATCCAACCAGTCCAAAACTGATCTAAAGGAGATCAGTCCTGAATATTCATTAGAATAACTGAGGCTAAAGCTGAAGCTCTAATACTTTGGCAACTTGATGTGAAGAGCCAACTCACTAGAAAAGACCCTGATACTGGGAAAGATTGAAGGCCAAAGGAGAAGAGGGTGGCAGAGGATGAGATGGTTAGATAGCATCACCGACTCAATAGATACGAATTTGAGTGAACTCCGGGAGATAGTAACAGGGGAGCTGGCATGCTACAGTTCATGGGGTCACAAACAGTCAGACACGACTGATGGACAGAACAACAGCAACAGCAACAACCCAGCACACAACTGGCACCCAATATTTTGGGGGCTGGAATTGTTCAAACTTTATATAAAGCATGATTAAGTCATCCAGCAAGTGTTGACTATTTTAGCAATAATTTTTGAGCATCTGTTATATACCAGGCACTATTATTGTGCTTTTGGAGTTTATAATCTAGGGAGTTTGGGGTGGGTGGTGGTTCAACTAGGCTTCCTGGAAGAGGTGACATTCAGTCTAGGGGTGTGACTTCCTAGAAGGTGGGCCCTGGCCCAGTGTTGGACCCAGTGTTTCCTTGGCTCCCTAGGAGATGACATTTTGAAATGGAGAGTGAACAGGTAGGGATGTTTTTCTCAGGGACAGGGGACTCTCCATCCAGCCCACCTGTAGGGGCACCTGTCCGCTGTGGGAAATTCCCTGCTCAGCTTGCGTCCACTGTTGTTTGAACTCCCAGTAGCCTGGAACTTCCCCAGGGGTCCCATTGGCCTAGTGACTTTTGAGTAATTGGAGAGCGGAGGGACCACTCTTGTAAGCTGAGTGGAAACATATATTTTCTCCTTTGTGAGTCACCAAAAACTACAGCCCTGGGTAGTTGCTTTTATTTTTTTCCCTGTATGTAAATCAGCTGTCATTACAGTTCAGGAAGTTGAGATTCTGAGCAAGGAGGGTGAGATGGAATCAGTGAATTTTAGATCTGAAAGCGACCTAGAGGTTGTGCAGTCCAACCCCTTCCTTTGCAAGAAGTCCGTAGTAGGGAAGGGACTTACAAGGTCACCTAGCAGACTTGGAGAGAGGGCCAAGGTGTTTGACTCCCTCTAAAGCATTGGCCGGTACATTTGGTCGTTTCTTCCCAGTCCGCTACTGCCCCATGGGGCACCAAAATGCACTCCCCAGCCCGGCCCATGGCAGGTTGTTTTTATCTGCACGCGTCGTCGCAGAGTAATCTGAGAGGCTGTTACCGAAAGCGATAGCTTTGATGTTCTGGGTGACAAGACCCAAGTACCGTGGCAGGAAGGGAGGTTTTGCGGGTTTGGAGAATTGAAAACTATTTACCTTGGAGTTGATTTAATAATTTTACATCCTTGGGGTGGAAGGAGTGGTGAGAGAAAGTTGAATGCAAGTGCAGCTATGTAAAAACGAGCTTGGGGTGGAAGGTTAGGAAGTAAAACACTGTCAGGCTACAGGGAAAGCAGCCCAGTAAAGGGTGGCCCTCCAGAAGGCTCTTCCTCCCCCGGCTGCCACCACATCCTCTGTTTTGATGGGAGGATTTGCACGGTACTTTACAGTCTGCAAAGCATTTTCACAGATACCTGCTTCCATCAATACACAGGGCAGTGCTTTCCAATTCCATCTGTCCCCACACTTCTGCACCATTTTAGGGGAGCTTGCCTGGAAATCCAGGCATCTCTGACTCCAGTTCCTTTCTTCCTGGGACAGGTACAGGGTGTGTCCTCACTCTTCTTCCTGGGGGAAGCATAGGGCTTAGGAGCTGTTTTTGTGCTCCCCTTGCAGAGGTCTTGAGCATGGTTTTCAAGCACCCTGTGCCTTTGTTTCTTGAGCTGTAAAATGGGCAACCTAAGAGTCACCTCCTGGCTGAGGGCTCTGCCCTGTTCCTGGCGCTGGAGTTAGAGAACTTGGAGGGGATTAGTTCAGGTGATGTTCCCATCTTGCTCTCATAGCAGCTCTGCAGTTCCAGGGACCTATGGGCTGGTCTCTTGGTGACAGATCTCAGCATCCTCAAATATAGTGGATGCTACTGCTCCTTCTGGGTCTTTAATCATTCTGGTCCCTGCACCTCTGAAAGCAGGAGGATGTGTGGTGAGTGACAGCTGTGTATGGGGCCATGACATTGTCAAGCAAGCACAGAAGGGTTGATCCTTAGAGCAGACTCTCACCGGAACTGGGTCGATTTCTTTTTCTCCCTATATATTAAAAACAACATCAAGCAAACCTTTTTGAAGAGATAAGTCATTCATAGGACAAAACAGAAGGGATAAAAGTGTTTTTGATTAGGACCCTTACCCATCCTATCCCCAGATCCTTTTTTTTCCTCATTGATGACACTGATGTCCCCAGTTGGCTGGGTACCCCAGAGGTCATCTGGATGTTGCTGAAGCTGCTTGAAAAGGAAGGTGTGTTTCTGTGGCCACATCTCCAAACAGAGATTGGACATAAAGTGTATATAGTGCAGACCAGCCCTGGTGGGAGAACACGGGGCAGGGAGCCTGGATCTCAGGCCCTTGTAGCTGCATTGGAACCACAACCTCATGGTGTAGGGGGCTGGCACCTCAGCCTCAGGGGCAGGATGGGCTTGGTTTTGGCTGCCTCTTGGCCTGGAGTGCCAGCCTCCCGCTTGCTTGTGGAAATCCCGTGGATGCAACCTGGGCTCATCCCAACTCACTCATGCTCCAGATTAAAACCTGGACAGGAGCCTCCCTCCAGGATCATTTTCCCACAGTGCGGAAGAAGAATATTGTTGCTCAAGTCTCTCACTGACTCGTGTCCAACTCTTTGTGACCCCATGGACTGCAGCGTGCCAGGCTTCCTAGTCCGTCACTATCTCCTAGGGTTTGCTCAAACTCATGTCCATTGAGTCAACAATACCATCCAACCTCCTATGGGCTGGTCTCTTGGTGACCAGATCTCAGCATCCTCAAATATAGTGGATGCTACTGCTCCTTCTGGGTCTTTAATCATTCTGGTCCCTGCACCTCTGAAAGCAGGAGGATGTGTGGTGAGTGACAGCTGTGTATGGGGCCATGACATTGTCAAGCAAGCACAGAAGGGTTGATCCTTAGAGCAGACTCTCACCGGAACTGGGTCGATTTCTTTTTCTCCCTATATATTAAAAACAACATCAAGCAAACCTTTTTGAAGAGATAAGTCATTCATAGGACAAAACAGAAGGGATAAAAGTGTTTTTGATTAGGACCCTTACCCATCCTATCCCCAGATCCTTTTTTTTCCTCATTGATGACACTGATGTCCCCAGTTGGCTGGGTACCCCAGAGGTCATCTGGATGTTGCTGAAGCTGCTTGAAAAGGAAGGTGTGTTTCTGTGGCCACATCTCCAAACAGAGATTGGACATAAAGTGTATATAGTGCAGACCAGCCCTGGTGGGAGAACACGGGGCAGGGAGCCTGGATCTCAGGCCCTTGTAGCTGCATTGGAACCACAACCTCATGGTGTAGGGGGCTGGCACCTCAGCCTCAGGGGCAGGATGGGCTTGGTTTTGGCTGCCTCTTGGCCTGGAGTGCCAGCCTCCCGCTTGCTTGTGGAAATCCCGTGGATGCAACCTGGGCTCATCCCAACTCACTCATGCTCCAGATTAAAACCTGGACAGGAGCCTCCCTCCAGGATCATTTTCCCACAGTGCGGAAGAAGAATATTGTTGCTCAAGTCTCTCACTGACTCGTGTCCAACTCTTTGTGACCCCATGGACTGCAGCGTGCCAGGCTTCCTAGTCCGTCACTATCTCCTAGGGTTTGCTCAAACTCATGTCCATTGAGTCAACAATACCATCCAACCATCTCACCCTTTTTTGCCTCTTTCTCCTCTTGTCTTCAGTCTTTCCCACCATCAGGATTTTTTCCAGTGAGTCGGCTCTTCACATCAGGTGGCCAAAATATTGGAGCTTCAGCATCAGTCCTTCCAATGACTATTCAGGACTGATTTACTTTAGGATTGACTGATTTGATCTCCCTACTGTCCAAGGGAATCTCAAGATTCTTCCCCAGCACCACAGTTGGAGAGCATCACTTCTTCGGTGCTCAGCCTTCTTTATGGTCCAGTTCTCACATCCATACATGACTCCTGGAAGGGGAATAACAGTAGAATTTGCCCAAAGCATTTTTGTGGGGATCAGATGACTCAAGATGCAGACAACTCTCGCAGCGCTGCCTGGCATATAGCAAAAGTCTTGCCTTCTATGCTGCTGCTGCCTTCCTCCTCCCCCCACCCCCCGCCCCCCTCGCTGCTGGGTGGCAAGGATGTGGGTCCTCCAAGCCCGGCCCTGGGGGCATGGCAGTAAAAGTAGCCACCCATCTGTCTTTCTTTTTCTTGGCTGGAGTGGTGGTGGTTCCTTTGTAGTACCCCGGTGGCTCAGATGGTAAAGAGCCTGCCTGCAATGCAAGAGACGTGGGTTCGATCCTTGGGTGGGAAAGATCCCCTGGAGAAGAGAATGGCAACCCACTCCAGTCTTCTTGCCTGGAGAAACTCATGGACAGATGAGCCTGCTGGGCTACAGCCCATGGGATCACAAAGAATTGGACACGACTGAGCAACTAAACCAGCATACAGTGAATCGGAACACTTTTACATCTGGTTTTGGTGGGAAAACCTTGTGTTTTGGGCCTGCACGAATGGTCTGTACTAGATCTTTAGGCCTGTTCCCGCCTTCCTGTTCCTCAGCTCTTGGTCGTCTTTTACTCGAGTGTGATTTCAAAATAGCAGGAAAAATTACAAGGATGATTTCCAGGTCAGGAGTCCCTGTGCAGTTGCTCACTTCGTGGCCAGCTCCCTGTCTCCTGCCAAGAAGCCCAGGGCTCTGCCTGTGGGGTGGCTGGTCCTGGCTGCCATCAGTGTGCCCAGGTGGCCTTGCTGCCCAGGCAGCTTCCAGGTGGCATTAGGGCCAGCTGCCCGGTGACAAGGTGGCCTTGCTCACAGCGTGCTAGTGATTAATTATCCAGTGCTGTATGTCACACTCTGTGCCCCTTGCCTTCTCGTTGGAGAAGGGATGATGGTATGCTTCCTTTCTTCAGGTGGTGGATAGACATAGACACTCTAGAGCTATGATGCAGAGCAAGGGAGATCCCCCTCGAGGAGCTAGGGTCTGGGCTCCCATCTGTCTCTCACTTCCTTGGGACCTTGGCGGGTAGTGGATCTGCCTGGCATGGGCACTCAGGCTCCCCATTCATCAGGGCCCAGCGCTGGGCCCAGCAGTGATGTTCCCCCATCGCGAGTGACATCAGGGAAGTATTGTCGGCATTCCCACGGAAGCCTGTGGTCCCCTGGTTCAGGCTCAAGTGCAGAGCATCTCCAAGAGCCACAGTGCAGGTGAATGTCTGTCCTCCGGACAGAGTGTCAGGCAGGAGGATCTGAGAGCAGTAGCCCCCTCACCCTTCAGACCCCGGCTCCTGGCCTCTCCCCCACCCCCCACCCCGCCCCCTCTTCTGCTGAGCTTACCAGATCCCTGGGAGAAGTGAGCCTGCACGCGCTGTCATCCCGGGCCAGGCCTGCCTCCTCTTCCCCCAGCTTGTCTCTCTGTGACCGCCCTGCCTGCTGGCTCTGGGTGCCGAGGTTGTGACCCGCCCACTCTGGCCCCTGGCCACCCAGGCTGCCATCTCACCATATCCAGCTAGGCTGACTCTTGAGGAGAAAGTTAGAAATTGTAGTGCCTTCATTTCCACAGAACATTGCTCCATGTGTGTGGTTTAAAACATTAATTAAAAGCGCTAATCAGTCTGGCTGCCTCAGAACGAGGTTCTGTTTCTGCAGGAGCTGATGTTCTTGTTCCCGCAGGTTCCTTTTGAGGATGGGGTGGGGGGAGCACGCAGAACTGACGCTTCAGCTGCAGATTTGCTGATGGGTGTCGGGCAGCCTCCTTAGCTGAGCTTTAGTTTCCACATCTGTAAAGTGGGGATGACAGTTATACCTGTGGCCAGACCTCCTGGGGTCCTGGTAAGTGCTCGTGAGGTCTGGGGGAATATCCCTTAGCAAAGGGTCCCTTACCAAGTGTGCTTGTAAACAGCACCTTTATGATGAATAACATCCTTAATACTTGTGGTTTCCGTAGCCCCGTTGCATGAACTCTCATTTAATCCTGGCAGCGTGATGGGGAGATGGGGTATAAGTGTCATAATCCGTTCCATTTCACAGATGAAGAAACTGGGACCCGAGTCACAGCCAGGTCTGGAGATGAGTGGCTGTGACTCAAACCTCAGCTTTTCCCATCGTTTGCCTTGGCTTCACTTATTCCCCCGACACTGAGCATACCACGGTGTTGAGATAGAAAGACAGGAGACCTTATTTTCCCCTCTTATTGGGAGGAGACTGAGAAGTTAGGGCCCAGGCATTGGCTTAAGTTCGGTACTAATGATAACTGACATTTCTCAGGTTCATAGCGTGTATAACGTGCCAGGCCAAGTGTTGAGTTCAGCAAATATTCTCACTTAACACGGAGAACAAACCTCGAGGAGGAGAAACTGAGGCTCAGAGAACTGGTCACTCGCTCAGGCTCCTCACAGGACCTTTTCAGGCGTGGAAGTGGGATGCCAGCCCCGGCACGCTCACAAGAGCCCACGGTCAGCCAGGAAGCCGGGCTGCTGCCTTTGGTGGGTGATGAAGCGAATGCATTTTGACAATGAGGCAAAAGTGCTTTCCTGGTCAAAATGCCGGAGCAGCGTGGGAGGCTGCCCACGGCTCAGCGTGGATGTGCTGAGGAGGGCATCTTTCTGGGTGCATGGCTAGTCAAGGGGGCCTCTCCGAGGGAGGGGGGGGGATTAGCCCTCTCTTGCTGGGAACTGGGACTCAGATGGATTAAACTGGCACTTCATGGGAGGAGACAGGAACTCTCTGGGGCTTGCAAAGCTGTTGTAGGTTGGTCCGTGATGCTAACACATCCGGAGGAGGCGTGTGACAACTGGTGGGCCTCAGAGAGGCAAGCTGGGTCCAGGGTTTTGTGGAGGAGAGAGAGGGACTTGATGGCAGGGCTCCAAGCCACCTGGCCTCCTCTCTCGGCTGGGACAGCAGTGTCCTCAGCTGCTCTGACTTTCCAGACTCCAGGGCGAATTCCCCTTTGGAACTTGTCAGCCTTCTTTCTCCTGAGTGTGGGCTCCCTGAGCCCCATCTCTGTGATGATCTGGCTGCCAGGATGTTGGGAGTTTTTGTAGGGGCAGGACAGGAAGGAGGTCTGGAAGGGGAAAGGATCACCCCGTTGTCAATGTGACGGTGGGTGCTGCACCGCCCTTTGAAGGAGAGGACAGAGTCCATGTCTGTGCCCACCTCCCCCTAGCTGGGCTTTCAGCCCTGAATCCAGGGAACTTAGGAGATCCTCCCAGAGCTGGTCTAGGGCAGCCCCTGGTTGTGAGTTGTCCTTCACCCTGCCCCTCGCTTTTGGCCTCTTCTTGTAAGCCACCTCCATCAGCAGTTAGGATAAGAACCTCTGGCCAGGCCGCAGTTTTGGTTCCCTGAGCAACGCACAATGTCCACTGTTCACATGTTACTACATGACAGTGTTGGGCGCAGATAAAGCTGCAGCCCAGTTAATCTGATATCGTTCCATGGTTCACAAACTCCCCGCCATCCGTGGAATGGGTTGGGCTTCCAGGGACTGGCCATTCTCAGAATGAAGTTGTTGGGTATGTTTCTCCTGCCCTTCTGCCCATAATTCCTGGAATCAGATGAATGAAAAACCTTAAGCACGGAAGGAATGGGACTGCGATCGATAGATGGAGGCTCGGGAGTCCGGAAAACCTAACCTGGCTGTGACTTGGGTGTTTCTGTGGCTTCTGAAACTGCCACTACCAAGACCAATCTCATAGGATCAAATGGCTTAATGCATCCAAATGTCCAGCACGGTGCTTGGCACATGATTGCTGTTGTTTTATTCACTAAGTCGTGTCTGACTCCTTGCAACCCCGTGTGGCTCGCCAGGCTCCTCTGTCCGTGGGATTCTCCAGGCAAGAATGCTGAAGTGGGTTGCCATTTCCTCCTCCAGGGGATCTTCCCGACCCAGGGACTTAACCTGCATCTCCTGCATTGGCAGATAGATTCTTTGCCACTGAACCACCAGGGACACCTTGGTACACCGTAGCTACTCAATAAATGCCTGCCCTTCTGATGCTTCTCATTTAGCACATAGCAAAGATGCACTTATTTCTTTCAACGAATGAGATGTCTCATTACCAAATTCATTTGTGTGAGCATTGACATTAATAGTTCCCTTTCCTTGTTTATTTCTAGAATCTTGTTACACCTGGGATTTTGGTGCCTTTAATCTGAGAAAAAGTACATATCCATTCAATAATCCAAAAGGACTTGAAAACTGTTCATCTCTGAACTAAAGCTAGAATGTCATGGGATTTAAAAAATCAAGGTAAGAAATTTTCTCCTCCTGAGCTTTTTGGAACCAATGATGGCCATTGGAATTGGTGATCTCTTGCAACACAATTTGGGGTGTGATTTCTGACTACTTCCTGTAACCCCACCCTGGTACACAAGACCCAGTTCTCAAGGTTTGTTCGCCTGGACCTCGTGTCTGGGGGCAATTCCTCTGTCCCCAGCTGGGAAAGGGGTTCACAGTCTCCTGGTGGATACCCCACACTTTTCCTTCTGGCTAAAGGTGAGGATGCTCAGGCCACCCAGCTGAGGTGTGTGGAGCCAGCACCAGGGAGAGACTGGGTACGTTTGGTGGGATTATGTGATCAGGTCAGCAGATCTTCATGGGTATCCAGACGTAATCTCTTCCTCTCTCCCCGCCTCCTTGAATTGCCTCTGCCAGCTTCCAAGTCTCAGGCTGCCCGTGGGGTGAGGGTAAGAGGTTAAAACTGATGCCTTCAGGCAAACCTCAGTCTTCCCGGTTTTGCTCCTCACCTCGCTCAGCCTCGCCAAGCCTTGATTTCCTCATTTATAAAATCAGCATCCTATTAGTGCCCCGGGAGGATGCAGGTGCTGAGTGATATGGGGAGATAAGGTTTACCTCCTGCTTTCACGGAGGAGGAAATGCTCCAAAATGGAAGAAGATTCTTTCTTGGGTTTGTTTTCAATTCATTAATGACACCATTTCAAGGCCCTGCCAGGCAGCAGGCTGTTTCCAAGTCCTTGGTCTGCAGCTCTCTCTGCCTTTAACCTGCCACCAAGTCTGCCTGGGAAAGGGCTGGTCGCGCATGCATAGCCCCTTGCCCTGAGCAAAGTTGATTTCTCCCTCCACTGGACTGGAGCCGGCAGCTGAAGGCATGCCTTTAGGATGCCGTGTGATTTCCTCACCCTTCCCCGTCCCCTGGGAGTCACTACGGTCACTGGCAAGCTTGAACTGCCTTACACATCCTGACGCCCCAGGCTTGAGCCTCCCGTGGTGGACACTGACAGAGCAAATGAATGAATTATTGAGGAGGAGGGTTTAGAGGGGAGAAGCCAGAGTGGGAACCAGAAGGAGAAAGCTTTCAAAGATTTAGAGCGAAGAGTGAGGTCCGATGTCGTTTTTTTCTTCAACAAGATGCTGTAAGGAATAAATAGCATGATGGAAAAAGGAAAAACAAGTCTCACCACACACAGCAAAGCTCTGCAAGGGTGGAGAACTGGGTGGCAGTGGAACCGGTTAGGGTCGTGCGGAGGGACTCCTCTCGTTATCTTGCCTCCTGTGTCTCATATCTCTTCAAAGTGCGTTTGGATCTCTGACCTCCTGTTGGTGTTGAGGAGCCTGTGACCCTCAATAAGGATAAACACGAGGCTCTGGCCTTCGGTTAAGGTGGGAGCCCTGACACACCAAGGGACTGTCCTGGCGCAGTGGTGAGAACCCACCTGCCAGTGCAGGGGAAGCAAGAGACATGGGTTTGATCCCTGGGTCGGGAAGATGCCATGGAGGAGAAGATGGCACAACCCACTCCAGGATTCCTGCCTGGAAGATCCCATGGACGGAGGAGCCTGGCAGGCTACAGTCTATGCGGTCTCCTGGAGGGCTACAGTCTATGTGGTCTCAAAGAGCTGGACCCGACTGAGCCCCTGAGCATGCTCGCGCTGCAGATTCACAGACATCTGGGAGGCCTGGGGAGGGGCCCTTGTTCACTCCGAGAGGCTTGCTGCCTCTTGAAACTCTCGGATGATGCATGTGAATAATTGCTACCTGGAGCTGAGCTGCTGAGCACTAGAGGACCCTTTCCCCCTGCAGGCGCTCCGCAGCCCGGAGCACTCACCTCCCCCATTTGCGTTTTTAAAACTGTATTTGGCTGGGCCGAGTCTTGGTTGTGGCACATGGCGCATGTGGGATCTATTAAAAGTTCCCTGACCAGGGCTCGAACCCAGGGCCCCCGTGTTTGGGAGCATAGAGTCTTAGCCACTGGACTACCAGGGAAACCCTCCCCTAGTTCACTTTTATTTCATGATCTCATTGCTCATTCTGGAGTCAGAAGGCCGCTGTGGAAGGTATGGCTCACAGGCTTTCCTGTGAAAGTGCTGCACACCTCTTCTGGGCCCTCGAGAACACACCCAGTCCTGAAAGCTTTGTTTCAGAAGCCCGTGCTCCCGGCCCAGGCCGTCGGCTTGGGGAGCAGGAGTGTCCACGGACACACAGCCACTTCGCCCAGCATCCTCCCCTCTCCATGTAGCACCTGCGGGGCCGGGGTGCGCTGTTTCTAAGTCCAGAGGACTGGCTGATGGGAGTTCAGGCACTGGGGCGAACGATCTGAAAGCTGGAAGAACTGTTCTGTTGACAGAGGAAAGGCTTGGCAGGTCTGTCTGGGGGTCCTGGGAGAGGAATTTCCCTAGAATTCAGCCGCTGGGAGCAGACAGAGCAGAAGTGGTTGCTGAGAATCCGAGAGCCGTGGTCCTGCAGGCGTCCCCGGCCGGGCCTGCTCTGTGTTCAGGGCTCCGAGAAAAACCCAAGCTTTGTGCTTGTGCCTGCGGTCCTACGTGTTCTGAAGATGCTGCTCTCCTCCGGGGAGCCTGTCTGCCCGGCTCCCTGCCTAGAAGTCCGCTCACCTGGGCTGCACGCCAGTGAGGGCATCACATCCGTGGGGCTCTTTGCACTGTTCTTGCCATGGCACAGAAGTACCAATAACCCGCTTCTACCCCAGTTCCACTTCCCAGCCCCGCTGTGACCCAGGGCAAGTCCTTTGCAGCTCCCCATGCTCTTCTGCCTCAGCTGCTGAATCTGGCCGGAGGAAACGGTCAGGGAGAAGGTGTCCTTGCTGTTTGCTTCTCCCCCACCTCCCTAGCCTGTTTGGCTTCCAGCCATGTTCTTTTGTCTCTTCCCAGCCCCTCCTCGTGCCTGCGCACGGGGTTGCCTTCTTCCCTCTGACTATGCGTTTTTGGACTCCTCTCCCACCCCCACCTCCCTCTTGGCTCCTGATGGATCCTCCCAAACCAGCCCTCTCTGGCCATGGGTGAGAGGGTGTTCGAGGGCACCTTCCTGCCTGTCCTTGGACGCCAGCCAGCCCTGGGCTTTAGCCGTACGGTACATGTGTCAAGATTGCCTCCTTTATTCAGTGTCCTCGGTGTCAAAAGAACTCCTGACCCACTCGGAACTCTCCCCTTGAAACAGAAACAGATTCTCAAAACGCCTCTGCTGCTGGCCTGTTTTACTATTGCTGTTTCTTGTAGTTTCACAGTGAGGTTTTTGACTCATTGCATTTGACCTGGTATTTATTTTTAGTCGTGAAGACAGAGTTCAATTAATGTCAAAACGTGAGGGCAAATGCAGAGAAGGGATTCGTAAGTCTAGGGGAAAATGTGCCTAATTTTGTTTCTTCTGATAACATCTGTCACACCAGCAGACGCTGAGCTTCCTCGGCGCTGCCTATGATGGGCTTTGCAGAGGCAGCGAGTCCAAGCCACCCCCAAAAACGAAAGCATGTCTGGGTCTCTTTCACTCTGGTTTATCCCGCAGTTGGCCACAGAGCTGAGTACTGACCACAGTTATCATTATGAGTGATAATTATTATAATTAATATTTGAGTAAAGGCCAGCCTTTGGAACCTTTAGTGCTTTTTTTTATAAGATTTGTTTTTTATTGTTTTTTTTTTTTTTTAAGTGTGGACCACTTCTAAAGTCTTTATCGAATTTGTTATGCAGTGTGGCTTCTGTTTTCTATTTTGGGTTTTTTGGCGTGTAAGATCTTAGCTCCCCAAAAGAGTGTTAGTTGCTCAGTTGCTCTTTGTGACCCCGTGGACTGTAGCCCACCAGGCTCCTCTGTTCATGGAATTCTCCAGGCCAGAATACCAGAGTGGGTTGCCATGCCTTTCTCCAGGAGATCTTCCCGATCAAGGGGTCGCACCTGGGTCTCCCACATTACAGGCAGATTCTTTACCGTCTGAGCCACCAGGGAAGCCCACTTAGCTCCCCAACCAGTGATCGAACCCTCACCCCTGCATTAGAAGATGAGGTCTTAACCCCTAGACTGTCAGGGAGGTCTTATCATCTCCCCCATGGATTTGGTTTCCTTCTGTCTCCAGAAGCAGCATCCAACTTCCTTGAACATCAGCTTGTCTCCCCAGATCATGAGTGTTTTGAGAACAGATTCCAGATCTTGCTCCCTTTGGCCGCAGCTTTTGGCACCGTGACATGCTCGGGGAATGTCCTTTTAGACTGCCTGCATTTTTGGACACCGAGTTGGGGTTAGAATGTCAGATATCAGGCACAGAGTGCTCTTCTTTCAACGGCTCCCCAGTCTGCTCTGGGATCTGAGAGGAAACTAAGGTCTGTTTGCTTAAGACTTTACAGTTGATAGAAGTTCTTTCTTCGATCCCATACCTGTTCTCTGAGAACCTACAGTGTGCCACTGTGAAGAATGCCTGCAATAAAGGATGAAAATCACCATTCTTGCTCCACCATTCAGCCTTCGGAGGCAGAGGCTGGCTTTATGGATTCCTGTTGTTCTCAGCCGTGCGTTCATGTCCATCCCGATGTCAAACCGTAATCCCCAGTGTGATGGTATCAGGAGGTGGGGCTTTGGGGAGGTGGCTGGGTCCTAAGGGTGGAGCCCTTACAATGAGATTAATGCTCTTATAAGAAGAGGCAGGACAAGGGAGAGTCCTGTCTCTCTCTGCTCCCCGAGCTAGGCGGACATAGCCAGAAGACAGTCTTCCGCGCCAGGAACTGAGCGGGCTGCACCTTGGCCTTGGACGTCCAGCCTCCAGAACTGTGAGGAATCAATTTCCACTGTTTCCAGCCACCTCGACTGTGATCTCTTGGTATAGCAGCCTGAGCAGACGAGCCGCCTGTATTTCACAGATGAGTGACTCGTGCTGCTGTGCGTGCCCCGCTAGCTGACGGTGGGTCTCACGGAAGCGCGTGGATCTTCTGAATCCGGGCCCTGAACCTGCTCCCCTCCCACTACCCCGCCACCCCACCTGCGTCCATCTGCAGTCATGTCTGGGCTTTCTCTTTGCTGCTTCTCACTGCTCCATCTGTCTTTCCACCCTCTTTCCTCTCCTCTCGTCCCCTCCTTTTCTCTGCTGTCTCCCTTTTCCCTTCTTCCAGCTCTTTTCCTTTTGAAGAAGAGGATCTTTCTCTAAATATTACCTTTTTTTTGGTGAAAGGGACCTGATGATAAGGGGGCTGTGTTCCTGCTCTGCCTGGGGTGGTGTCTGTCTTGGCAAACCCACCTCCCCAGCACCTACTGTGGTGACCGCCATGATGTGGCAATGTCCTCCTGCCCTCCTGCCCTCCTCCACTTTCCTGATGTGAGCCAGGCTTTGTGCTCATTTGTGGGAGACAGCAGAGTAGGTAAAAAATGTCCTGGGAGAAACACTGTATTCAAACCCTTGTTTGCACAGGCTTGTGGATGGGATGTTTAGGTACCCTCCAGACCCCCACATTCATAGGCTGAAGCCCTAACCTTGAGTGCAGCTGTACTGGAATTAAGGGAGTAATTAAGGTTAAATAAAGTCATCAGGGTGGGGCCCTTTTCTGATAAGAATTAGTGTCTTTGTAAAAAGAGACACCAAAGACCTCCTCTCCATCTTTGTCATGTAGGACAGGGCAGGAAGGCCACTGTTTGCATGCCAGGGCTGGAGTGCTACCAGACACCAAATCAGCTGGACCTTTGATCTTGGACTTCTCCAGAACTGTTGTGTGAGACACAAAGCCTCTGGTGTTGTGTGATGGCAGTCTGGGCTGACCAAGCCACACGGTGGATACACGCCTCAGATCACAGGCTGCAGGCTGGTTTGACTGCCTTGACTCCACAGTCTCTGGTGTTGAGATGAGGCTGTTGCCTGTGAACCTTCCCAGCCCCTAGTATTTAAAACTAGGAGCCCAAACCGAGTTCTTGTCCTGCCCTGTCTGTATCCTGATGTTCAAGGTCTCCCTGAGCTGGGCTGAATTCTTTGTTTTCTCCCTTCTTCCTTGCTAAGACATAATCAGGTGTATATAGTGAACTCTCTTGTGGTCATAGCGCCAGGTTCCTGGAAGCAGAGGCAGCTCTGGACGCCTGGTCTTGCTTTTTGTGATCCAGTGGGCTGCCTCCCTTTTAAGATGCTCTCCCCGTATTGTAGACCATTGTTCATTTCGTTAGTCGTTTGTACGTTCTACTGGTTAATCAGTTTGTCTCCGAAGTGCTAAGTAGTAGCTATTCTAACAGCTCCCATTATGCCCCACCAATAAGGTCCACCAGTAAAGAGTGAGAGCAGTGTGTGTAGTGTGGTGAAGGCACTGCCACTAATACTACCAGTAATAATAGTAAAGATAGTAATAGCTCAAGCGTATTATCCACAGGTTCCCAGCACTTTACATATATTATCTCATCTGCTCTTCACAGCATACAAGGAGATAGGGATTAACCAACATGCCGGAGACAGCAACTGAGAGCATCTCCCCATGGAATGGATACGAAGCATACACCAGCATATCCATGCTTTGTGCTTTTGCACAATCTTAAGCTCTTTTCCTTTTTAAACTTGAGGCTAATGTTTAGGATCTTTTACTAATGAGAAGACTGTCAGCTAAAGTGATGTAAGTGCCACACATCACCAGTAACTCCATCCCGGTATGTTTTTCGTGCCTCTGACCATGTCCCCACCCACCACCTGTTCCCTCAGGGGACCTCCCAGTTTGAGCTCCAGGTTTTCTCCAGGACTCACCCATCATTTTCTGCTCCTGTGGGACCTAGGGATACCTGGTGGAACTGAACAGAGTCTGAGATCCAGCAGGTTTTATCCTTGGTCTGGAATGGAGTGAATGACAGAGCCTCACAAGGTACACAACTCTCTAGCTCCCTGACTGGCTCTGGGGTGCAGGTGGCTTTCAGAAACCCTGAACTGCCAAGACTCTGGGCCCTTGTTGTTGCTCTTGGTATTATTGCCTGGTCTGCTGAAAATTCACGTTCTTTGGCCTCTAGCCGTTTTCTCCCTAGTCTTATCTCTCTTCTGCAGCTAGTTGTAATGGGTACCTTTATGAAGTGGGTACCGTTGTTGGATGCAAGGCATCCAATGGATATTTTTTCCCCTCCAAAGGTGGCAACCATAGACTAAGGGATCCACCTGTCCCAGAATCATACAATGTTTGGCCTCAAGGACTCAGAGGGGCGTTTTGCTGCTGTTGAAAAGCAGAGACACCTGGCTTCATTCCTGTGGGAAATGAAAAGTGCTTAGTCACTCAGTTGGGTCCGACTCTGTGACCCCATGGACTGTTGCCGCAAGGCTCCTCTGTCCATGGGATTCTTCAGGCAGTAATACTGGAGTGGGTTGCCACGCCCTCCTCCAGGGGATCGAACCCAGGTCTCCCACATTGCAGGCGGATTCTTTACTATCTCAGCCACCAGGGAAGCCCGGGAAATCAGAAAGGGGACTTAAAAAAAATGTCGGGTTAAGGAAAAGTTTCATTAAAATAGAAGTAAGAGGAAAAAGAGTTAAACCAGTCTAAGTGTCACCCTCTCGGAGCTGGCTTCTTTGCTGAGTATCAGCCCTGCCCCTGTTGGAGCTGGAGGGACTTGGGAAAGTGACTGGCCGTGGTGGGGATGGGGTGGGGGTGGGTCGTGGTGGTTCAGCCACCAGGGAAGCCCGGGAAATCAGAAAGGGGACTTAAAAAAAATGTCGGGTTAAGGAAAAGTTTCATTAAAATAGAAGTAAGAGGAAAAAGAGTTAAACCAGTCTAAGTGTCACCCTCTCGGAGCTGGCTTCTTTGCTGAGTATCAGCCCTGCCCCTGTTGGAGCTGGAGGGACTTGGGAAAGTGACTGGCCGTGGTGGGGATGGGGTGGGGGTGGGTCGTGGTGGTGGGGGAGGGCCACTGCACAGAAAACAGTAAAGGAGATGGGAGCCTGGGTCTCTGCTTTGCCACTTGCCAGCCCTGGGCTGGGATGAAGGCTTTAGGCGCTTCTGAGCCTTGGTTTCCTGTTCTGGGGACCAAATGACATGATCGTCTGTGATCTAAGTCACTGAAGATGCTCTACCCACAGGCACTGTGCTGAGGAATTTATTCCCTGTTTGCTTTGGGTCTTTGAACTTCATTCTCCTCACCATTAATTGAAAGCAGAGGACTGGACTTCTGCCCTGGCCAGTCGGTCCCTCCCAGCTTACACATTTCACTTTCACGCCAGTTCCCTTTTCAGGCTGATAAATTTTTTTAAACTACAGTCTATACATGAGTTTGAGTAAACTCCAGGAGTTGGTGATGGTCAGGGAGGCCTGGCATGCTGCAGTCCATGGAGTCACCAAGAGTCAGACACGACTGAGCAACTGAACTGAAGACAGTCTATACAGACCATACCTTTGTTTAGGTTTCATTAATTTTTACCTGAAGTCCTTTTTCTGTTCCAGCATCCCATCCAGGATACTATATTACATTTAGTTATTGTTTCCTTGGGCTTCCCAGTTGGTGCTGGGAAAGTGGCAAAGAACCCGCCTTGCCAATGCAGGAGACATGAGATGCAGGTTAGATCCCTGGGTCAGGAAGATCCCATGGAGGAGGGCATGGCATCCCAGTCCACTGGGAGAATCCCATTGACAGAGGAGCCCGGCAGGTTACAATCCATAGGGTCGCACAGAGTCAAACACGACTGAAACGACTTAGCATGCACACACCCATTATGGTTCCTTAGGCTCCTCCTTTGAAAAGGTTTTTTCAAAGTTTTCTTGTTTTTGATGACCTTGATAGTTTTGGGGAATACAGGACAGGTAGATGGTCTCTCTATAGATGGTCTCTCTTAGGATCTGTCTGATGTTTTTCTCATTATTAGTCTGAGATGATGGGCTTGGGGAGGAAGACCACAAGGGTAAAGTAACCTTGATCACCTG
Source organism: Madoqua kirkii (assembly GCA_006408675.1). NCBI lineage: Eukaryota > Metazoa > Chordata > Mammalia > Artiodactyla > Bovidae > Madoqua > Madoqua kirkii. Next base: position 74,693 of record SJYC01008493.1, read on the forward strand.
GCTTGGTACTGTTTGTTAGATTTCTCCACCATAAAATTACGCACCCCCGCCCCAATTCCTCTTCATGCTTGGAAGTATGTCACACCTCTGGAATGGGATGTTTTGCTTCACCTCAGGGGTGGAGTATTTACAAAAATTGTCTGGAATTCTCCGTGGGAGATTCTTCTCTTCTCCCCTGTTTATTTATATCCACATGGACTGGTGGTTTGTTTGTTTGTTGTTTGAATAGATTTTGGCTTCTAATTCAATACGACTTTATGTTGTTTCTCAATGTTGATCAGCTTTGGCCTTTGGTAGTTTCTTCAGCTAGCTCCTGGGTCCTTCTGATATACCCCCATCATTGTAAGGGGATTTGTCTTGGGGTTTTTGTTTTCATGTGTGTGTGCATTTCCTTACTTTCTGGCACGACAAGATGCTCCAGGTTCTCTTGTATATTTCCTGCCGCAGTCCTAGGATCAGCCATTTCCCTAAGGAGCCCTGGTTTGCTTTATTGGAGCATGGTATTAGAAATCAACAAATGGGTTTGAGATGTACTCATTGCTGCTGGGGTGTCACTACTTCTAGGGCCTCTTAGCCAACAGAGCAATGAGATACGTGTGAATGTCCTAACTCATGTGTATATGTATACACACATGTGTGAATATGTCCGTAGATACCCATCGTATCCATGTTAAGCTAACCATGAATTCATCCTGATGTTCCAACTCAAATCCATAACTACTCTATACACTCTTGGGCAAACTTATTTTTGCCTGCATTGGCTGGCAAGAGGCAGTACTGAAGAGTGAATTCTGCAAATCCACCTGGGCAGAGGGTGGTGCCCTGAGAACACTGGACTTTTCCTTTTGGGGCAGCGTGGTCTCATGAACAGAAGTCAAGAGTCTGATGCACCTTCACAGAGACTCAGAAACACATCCTGCCTAGAATGCTGGCCCACCATGCTGCTGTGTGCCCTTCCTGGTCTCTGGGCTTTCTTTCCTCCTGGGAAGCCTTCGCTGTCTCCCTCCCCTCCTGTATTTCCCCCACTACATATGTTCACCCCTGACACATGCCTAGAGTACCCTGGGCTTACCCCATCAGAAAAGGACCCACTTTATAAAACTCTCTACCTGTCCACTCCTCCCAAGTAGACTACATCCTTGAGGGGAGCACCATGTCCCCCAGGAAGTCCCTTGAGTTCAGTTTTGAAGTTGGTTGGGGGAACAAAGCAATGGATAAGACACACATCCTTGCCTCGTGGAATGTGTTGTTGTTGTTGAGTCCCTAAGTCAGTCCCTAAGTTGACCCCATGGACTGCAGCATGCTAGGCTCTTCTGTCCTCCATCTCCTGGAGTTTGCTCAAATTCATGTCCATTGAGCCGATGATGCTATTGAACCATCGGATCCTCTGTCGCCCCCTTCTCCTCCTGCCCTCAGTCTTTCCCAGCATCAGAGTCTTTTCCAATGATCTGCTGTTCACATCAGAAGGCCAAAGTCGTGTGGCCTTGATAGACACAAATGGGAATGAAGGAATCCTCATACAATACAGAATCCCCTACCTCATTTACTTTTTGGCTGGGGTCAGGGTCTCAAACAGCTGTCTACAGGGGCCAGGCAGGCGATATAAATAATGACGTGGGCTTAGTGGGCAGTCAACAGGGATTGGTGGGCAACTGGAAGGCGTGCATGGCTGATGAAGAGCCAGGATGTATATTGTGGCACTCTGGCCTGGCCACCCGCCTTAGTTCAGCATCCTGCCTGATGGGCTGAGGTCTGTGCCTAACCAATGGTTTCTAAGTTTTTATACCATCATCCGTATGCCTGCCCAGTGTAAAGGGGTCAGTGCCTAGTCCATGGCTGCTGATTGTGGTCCTGGACAACCGCTGGCCCAGTGTGGCCAGCTGTCACTATTCCAGGGAGACTGGAAGTGAGGCAGGTGGGAGGGTCTTGCCCCGTTCTATTCACTTCTGTTTGTTCCTGATTTTCACGGTAGCAGCGCTTCCCCTGGCAGCGGCACTCGGTCCCAATACCAATAGTTTCTTCCAGTTTACAGGGATTTTTTTTTTGGCCCCCACTCCCTGAACCAGCCTCACTGACTACTCTAGAGATGACACCCCCAGCTGGGGCTCCCCTGGGCTCCCAGGCCTCTCAGTCCTGATAGCTCTACCCCATGCCCCTTCCCTAAAAAGGTGTGCTTGCTCTCTCTGCAGCCCCTACTTCTCAGATACCTCGGAGTCTCCCTCTTGTCTTTTCAGTAAATGGTCCGTCCTTTACCTGAAATTCAGCGGGTATGTTTCCTCTTCCCTTGTTGGGCCCTGATGAACACGCAAGGTGTATTTCTGTATTTCCGAGCCTGTTGCTGTGAGGCCCAGACTGCTGCCACCCCCACCTCCACCCACCCCCTGCCCACCGCCCACCTGCAGCCCCGTGCCCGGAAGCCCTATGTCTGATGCTCACTGCTTGCCCACAACCACAGCCACTCCCGGGGGGCTTGCTGGTGCCCCCTTTCCACAGCCTGCTGCGCCTGGAGGTGATGCTTTGGGTTTTCCATGATGAGCACCGAC
>SJYC01008494.1:0-10936 GCA_006408675.1 Madoqua kirkii
GTGCCCGGAAGCCCTATGTCTGATGCTCACTGCTTGCCCACAACCACAGCCACTCCCGGGGGGCTTGCTGGTGCCCCCTTTCCACAGCCTGCTGCGCCTGGAGGTGATGCTTTGGGTTTTCCATGATGAGCACCGACCGGTCCCCAGGGTGCGCTGGGCTTCTCTGTGTCTCCAGGGGCGTGTCTCCAGGGGCGTGTGCCCATGCTCAGTGGAAACAGCCTTGTCAAAATAAGCCGGGGCTGTGCTGACAGGGGGAAGTGAGGCTGGCCTGAGGAGAAAACGTGGGCTGGGTGATTCTTGGGGGGTTTCCTCTGCGCCAGTGCCCTGCACAAGGCTGCCTCTGCTGTGCCTGCCGGACCCCTGACTCCCCCATGGCCCTGTCAGACCCGAGAATCTCTTGCTCCCTCCCCGCATTAAAGCCGCTCACTCAACAGTGTGCCTGCAAACCAGCTTTTCTGTACAATCTTCCCCTGGGCTCTGAACTCACCATCCTGACCTGACACATCGACGGTCCTTTTGTCATCCTGATGCTGAAACTTTATGTTTTTCAGGGTATGATGTGATTGATTCTAAATCATGCTAGTCTTCACGAGCTCCCAGTTGATCACGATCATTGTGATGCTCAGCTGTATCCAGTGTTGGCCTCTGAGAGCTTGGGAGAACTTACTGGGGTGTGTGTTAGTTTGCTTGGGCTGCTGTAACAAAACAGCACACATTAGCTGGCCCAAAACAACCGAAATATATACTCTCCTGGTTTTCCAGGTTTGAAGCCTGACATCATGGAGTAGCAGAGTGTCTGCCACCCAAAGGTTCTAAGGAAGAGTCTTTCCTTTCCTCTCTCCTTGTTGTTCAGTTGCCAAGTCGTGTCTGACTCTTTGCGACCCCATGGACTGCAGCACACCAGGCTTCCCTGTCCTTCGCTGTCTCCCAGAGTTTGTTCAAACTCATGTTCATTGAGTCGGTGATGCCACCCAACCATCTCATCCTCTGTCGCCCCTTCTCCTCCTGCTGCAGTCTTTCCCTGGTGGTTGTTGGCAGTCCTTGACTTCCCTTAGCTGGTAGTTGTTGCTATAGTTTCTGCTTCCATCCTCATCTGAATTCCTCTGCCATGCATCTGATTGGATTGCCCTTTTCTTCTGAGTTAGGTCCACCCTAATCTGACCTCATCTTAACTTGATGACTTTTGCCAAGATCCTATTTCCAAATAAGGTTACACTCACCAGTCTGGAACTTAGAACGTCAGCCTAACTTTGGGGTGGTGGACATAGTTCACCCTGCATCCAGGATGTGAAGGAAATGTTACAACTATTTTTGTTTCTTTCCTATAAAGTGTTATACATTTTATAATAATATAGGCACTTCTGTGTGTAAGTTATAAATACTTCTGCAGACATTGGGTTTTCCAGGTGGTGCTAGTTGTAAAGAATCCACGTGCCAATGCAGGAGATGTAAGAGATGTAGGTTCGATTCTTGGGTTGGGAAGATCCCGTGGAGGAGGGCTTGGCAACCCACTCTAATATTCTTGCCTGGAGAATCCCATGGGCAGAGGAGCCTGGCAGGCTATAGCCCATGGGGTTGCAAAGAGTTAGACAGGCCTGAACACACACACACACATGCAGATGCAGATGATGAGGACATACTTTAAAAACAAACCAATCAGGCCACTGGTCTGGTTCATGGAGGGCTCGGCTCTTTGTCAACCTGAGCTGCCATAACACAAAACCGTAAATTGGATGCCTTCAACAACAGAAAAGTTATTGTCTCACAGTTCCAGAAGCTGGGAAGTCCAAGATCAAGGTACAGCAGATTCTCACGAGAGCTCTCTTCCTGGTTTGCAGACAGCTACTTTCCTGCTGTATCTTCACAGAAGGGGTGGAGGAGGGAGGCACTAGCTTTCTAGTGTCTCTTCTTATAAGTACACTGATTCTGTGGATAAGGGCTCCGTTCTTATGACCTCGTTTAACCTCAATCACCTCCATAAAGGAGGCTGCTCCGAGTTTTCCTGACTCTTGCTGTTCCCACTGCACCTACCCAGGGGCTAACACAGAACTGACTGGCCTCCTTTGCTCCCATGTTCAAGGCATTCTGGCAGCTTGTAGTGACGAATGTTGTTGGCAAAGGAAAATGGGTCCTCTTAGGTACTGCTGGGTGGTGATGAGTTGGACCAGCCTCATTGAAGGGGGATTTGGCAGAACCTCTCAAAGTTGTTTTTTTTAATTATTAAAGCAGAGATATCAATTTGCCAACAAAGGTCTGTATAGTCAAAGCTGTGGTTTTTCCAGTAGTCATGTATAGATGTGAGAGTTGGACGCTAAAGCAGGCTGAGCGCCAAAAAATTGATGCTTTCAAATTGTGATGTTGGAGAAGACTCTTGAGAGTCCCTTGGACTGCAAGAACAAACCAGTCAATCCTAATGGAAATCAACCCTGAGTATTCATTGGAAGGATTGTTGCTGAAGCTCCAATACTTTTGCCACCTAAGGTGAAGAGCTGACTCACTGGAAAAGACCCTGATGCTGGGAAAGACTGAAGGCAAAAGGAGAAGTGAGTGGCAGAGAATGAAATGGTTCAACTCAATGGATGTGAATTTGAGCAAACTCTGGGAGATAGTGAAAGACAGGGAAGCCTGGCGTGCTTCTCTGGGGGTCGAAAAGAGTCAGACACCCCTTAGCAACTGAACAACAGCAGCAACAACTCATAGTTTACAGTGTGTGCTCCCTTTGACCTGGAAGCCCCTCACCCTCACCAATGAATCTGTCCTCTAGAGATAGTAAAGCACATTTCAAGAAATGATTGTGTCACAGCACTGATAAAGCAGCAGAGGCTGGAGGATAGCTTCACTGAGTAACAGTGTCATACTCCTTAGTCACAGAGAAGAATGAGGTCTTGTGACCTTCTCTAGGGTAGATCCGGAGGTCCTTGGTGCTGGCTTGTCCCAGCACTGATGATGTTTACCGTGATCTCTTGATGAATTGGTGTCTGCTAGATTTTTCCACCGTCAAGTTACTGTTTCTCCTTTTGTAATCAGTAAGTATCTTATCAAGAGATACTTTGATTAGTATATAAATATCATGTTTCTCAGTAATCTTTTACTTAACTAATCTTAGCCTCCATTGATAATTCTTGCCTGAAACTATTATTATGGTCTTGCCAAACAGCATCTGTTTCCATCATCACTTCCACATTATCAGTTAGAATTCTAATGTAAGGAAGAATTTTCCTTTCTTTACAAATATTGTATTGGAAAGAATCCACCTGCAATGCAGGAGACCACAGAGACTTGAGTTTGATTCCTGGATTGGGAAGATCCTTCGAGGAGGAAATGGCAACCTACTCCTGTATTCTTGCCTGGAAAATCTCATGGACCAAGGAGCCTGACAGGCTACAGTTCATGGGGTTGCGAAGAGTTGGATATGACCTAGAACACACGCATGCAGGATGCGTGAACTCATAAATTTTAATTAGTTACAATGCACGATTACATTTTTTTCCCTCAAGTTTTCCCAGACTTGACCACTGGGATGCCCTTCAAGTTGGGTTCTATGTCCTTCAGACATCTCTGGCTCATGTTTGGAGCTCTGCTTTATTTTCTAGTGCCAGGAGATGTTCCAGGCTGATGCTGGGCTTTCTCTGTCCCAGCCCTGGAGTCAGTCATTGCTTTTGTGCTGTTCTCGCCAGAAGTGCATAACCTGGATTTAATCATGAGAAAATACCAGACAAACACAAATTGAGGGACATTCTGCAAGTCACTGGCCATTACCTTTTAAAAATGAAAGACGCAAGGCTGAGGAATGATGCCAAATTCAAGAAAACTAAGGGGCGTGATGACTAAAGGCAGTGTGTGACCCTGGGTTGGCTTCTGGGTTGGAAAAAGACAGTATTGGTAAAATTTGAGTCATGTCTCTCGGTTAAATGATAGGAGTAGTTTAGTGTTAATTTCCTGATACAACTCGATCTTTATAATGTGGTTATGTAAGATATCAATATGAGGATCTGCAAAGCTGTGGACATTCATTCTGTTTTTAAACTCTTGTCAGTGTGAAATTATTTCAAAGTGAAAGTAAAAACAATTTAAATAGATGCATTTATATATACTAGTATGGAAAGGTATTCATAATCAGTTATTTGAATAAGAAACGCTGTAGTCTTTTTGGTGTAAAATTAGCCTACCTTTGTCAAAACAAGACAGAGCAAAATAGTACACATGCATGTCTGCACACGAGAGAAATTCTGAGAAGGGTATGATGAGCTTCCTGTTGACAGACATTTCCGGGAAATGTAATTGGAAGGTGTAAGAAACTGGGAACTTTTACTTTGTGAATTTTTTTTTGTAAACAAAGAGCATACTTTAATACTGTAATGGGAAAGTGATAAGCATGTGGTTTGTGGGGAGTGGGGTGCGCTTTTGCACGTGAATGCTGGTTTGATGTCTTCCATCCAACTCAGTTTCTATTGCATTTTCTTCCACACTCTGTGAACGCCCTGCAACAAGTCTCAGGCACACTCACCTGTGTTTTGCCTCATGATCTGCTTTCTCACATCTGATCCTCAGCAAAGCCTGTTGGTTGTGGACACAAAGGGAGGCTGCAGACTACTCTCCTTGATAGTAATGACAGCTAACTCATCCTTATCCTATGGAGCTGGCAATTGTTCACTCTCAAACACTTTAGAGAGAACTTTATTCCTAAGTGAGTATCCTTCTGGTCTCTCCAGAGATGTATAAATTAAAAATCTGCCAGGTGACAGTCCTAATATTTGCTCCTCTAAGGAGCAAGGATTCGTTTCGTTAAGTGATGCTGGATATCTATAAAGCTGATTAATTAGTATATCGCATCAGTTTATCCCAGGAATTTTTAATGATCACTAGGCTTTTGTAGTACATGTAAAATTTCACTTAGATTTATTTGTATGTATAGGTTTGTTTTTCCATCTCAGAGCAGGTGCTCCTTGATTCAAGAAAGGAGAAGCAATGACAAAAATAACACGTCTTGAGAGCCTACTGTGTGTTGTGAGCGTTTACCAATGTTGACTGATATAACCTCCTCTCTACAGTCCAACCACTGTATTCTTGGGCTCTGCATCTGTGAGATCAACCAACCACAGACTGCAAATATTTGCAAAAAAATTCCAGAAAGTTCCCAAAAGCAAAACTTGAATTTGCTGCATGCTGGCAACTATTTACATAGAATTTGCATCATATCAGGTATTATATGCAATCTAAAGGTGATTTAAAGTATACAGGGGGATGTGTGTAGGGTGTATGCAAATGCTACACCATTAAAAAAAATAAGAATGACTCATTCTGAAATGAGCCCTTTTTGTGTATTTTAGATGAACCAATCAGTAGAAGGCTGGACTGGGTGGTCTGCAGAAGATTTTTTCATTTTTTTTTTCTTTTTTGGGGGAAGGGGCATTCTGTGCAGCATGTGAAATCTTAGTTCCCCACCAGGGATTGAACCCACACCCTCTGCAGTGGAAGCATAAAGTCTTAACCACTGGATCACCAGGGTTAAGTGGTGGCCACTATACCATTTTATACCAGGAACTTGAGCATCTTCACATACTAGTATATGTGGAGGGCCTGGAAACATTCCCCTGTGGACACCAAGGGAGAACTGTACTAAGTAACATCCTTTGAATTTATCAGTGGCAAAACTGACCCCAAAAAGGTATGCCTGTAGCTTAGAGCCTGGGGTCTGGTGTAGACAGCGCTCTGTCCATAATGGATGGATAAGGATTTCCTGATTTCAGCTCAGTGGTCATCACCTCTATAATAAAAGCTAATCAAAGGGCAGGGCTGTGCTTCCTTCCTGCTGTCACCTCTTCGACTTCTTTGTGAACTTCCTCTCCCCGTTTGTGGCCCAGTCTTCCTTAGGATCCAGAGACCTCTTACGTGTCAACAGTGAACCTCTTTGTGTCTTAAGGGCAGGTAACGCTTATCTGTTTCCTTGGCATATACAACCAGTGCTTGGTAGACATGCACACCTGGTCAGTACCTGAGTAAGATTTGCTTTTGCTTAGCAAGAGAACCTCCTGGGGGGATGTGTTATGGACTGAATTGTGTTCCCCCAAATTCATTCATGGAAGTGCTAACCCCCAAGGGGATAGAGTTTGGAGATGGGGCCTTTGGGGCTGATTAGGGTTAGGTGAAGTGATGACAGTGGTGCTCCTGTGATGGGATTAGTGCCCTGAATAATAAGAAGTGGAGAGAGCTTTATTTCTCTCTTTCCCCACTATATGTGGACACAGCCAGAAAGTGGCCAGCATGCATCCCAAAGAGAGAGGCCTTAGAAGATACTGGACCTGCCTACACCTTGACCTTGGACTTCGGTTTCTACACTTCTGAGAAAGCATTTCTGCTGAAGCCACCCAGTCTATGATATTTTTTTATGGCAGCCTAAGCCAGCTGAGATACAGGGTCTAGGGCTGCCCTAGCATCACACAGACAAGACTGGAGGGGCGCTGAGTGATGGAGGAACTTCCATGATGGTTGACTCCAAATAGTGAAAGGCTTAGAAGAAGGCAGTAGGTCAGACTTGTCTTTTATGGCCCCAAAGATCAGAACAAAGATGAGAAAGAGGACAGGACAAGCAGACAGGTAGCAACCAAATAAAAGGGAACGGAGCCTTGTGGATGAAGTGCTTGTCTCAGACAGCAGTCAGGGAATCATGGCTGGAGGTGTCCACTTAGAGACCACACTGGGACTGAGAGGGATCCAACATCACACTGTATATGATCCTGTAAGGTCCCCATTGGCCCTAAGGTTCCATGAACCTGTAATTAATCATTACAAGCAAGAGCCATCTCCTCTCATTTGTAGACCAAGTTGCAACTTCAAAACAGTTCACATGTCCAATCTAATTTGATCCATAGAACAACATGATGGTTGATGCCCAGTCCAAGTTTGCTGAGTGGGAGGATAGTAAGGGGTCCACTGCTATACTGTGGATGATAGAAGAGGCAGAGTGATTTTCTGACTCAAAAGTCAAGGCTAAGTCTGGCTTGAACCCCAGTCTCCTCCACTTCTTCCAAGTGGGCAGTGATAACGCTTTCTCTCAGAGTGGTACTTTTCTGTTTTTGTTCTTTAAATTCTTTAGCATCTGTATCACCTTCAACCCTCTTGGTAGCCCTCTGAAATAGGTCTGATTATTTTTACTTTGCAGATGAGAAAATTGATGCTCAGAGAGTAAGGGGACTTTGCTAGGTCTCCAGCTCCTATGTGGCAGAGCCTTTGGTTTGGGAGCTGCAGGCATTCTCTCCAGGCAAATGCGAGCCCGTCATCTTGGTGCTGGTGGGCATGCATGGAGTTCTTGGCCACAAGCTGAGATGATGCGGAGCCTGTTTCGGGTTATAGCTGTGGGTGAATTGAATAACTCATCTAGGGAAACAGTAGTCCAGGAGTGAAGTCATTTCTTTCTTGTTGTACTCACGCCTGATTCTCAGCGATCTGTCTGCAGTTCCTCCAGAGCCCTGCTCTGTGCTCCTGGGAAGGCAGTGGAGTTTCTCAGCCCTGGATGCATGCCATAGTCCCCTGGGAGCTTGCAGAGAGCATCAGGACCTGATTCCTTTCACCAGCCCTCCTAGTGCATGCGTGCTGCACGCTCAGTTGTGTCTGACTCTTTGTGACCCCAAGGGACTGTAGCCTGCTGGGGTCCTCCATGCGATTTCCCAGGCAAGGATAATGGAGCAGGTTGCCATTTCCTGCGTCAAGAGATCTTCCTGACCCAGCGATCGAACCTGAGTCTCTTGTATCTCTGCATTGGCAGACGGGTTCTTTGCCACTGCATGCCTCTGTCCATGGGATTTTCCAGGCAAGGGTACTGGAGTGGGTTGCCATTCCCTTCTCCAGAGGATCTTCCCGACCCAGGGATCAAGCTTATGTCTTCTGCACTACAGGCAGATTCTTTACCTCCTGAGCTACAGAGAAGGCCGGGCACTGCACCACCTGGGGTTTAATTGGCCTGTGGAGGGATCTGGGCCTCAGGGTTTGTAAAAAAATCTCTTCAGATGGTTGAGAATCACCAAATTGGTATTTGTGGGCGGATCTGTGCATGTAGGTTGTTGTGATGAGGTGTGAAGGCCATGGGCTGCTTTGTTCCCAGGGTCTGTCTAGCTCTGTGCTGGATGCTTTTTGCTGTGCACAAGTGATTTCATTTCTCCTTCTCTCCAGTTCTCCCGACTTAAGGTCATGCTTTCGCAGGATACCATGAAGTCACACTGTAACTCTTGTCCTTGCTAGCTGTGTGACGTTGGGAAGCCAGCTTCACTTCTCTGTGCTTCTGCCTCCATCTCTTCCTCTGAAACATGAGAATAATACTGCTGATTTCCTCATGAGGCTATTGTGAGATTTACCTCAGGGGACCACACCCGGTGAACAGCTAGGGCTCCATAAGGATGGGTTGTGGTTATCATTGTGGTAACCACATGTTATGTATGTTTATATAATATTCTTTATATTTCCTTCATGGCAGAGTCAGCTGCTTCTTCTCGTGTGTAAGCATATCAGCACTGTCGGTAGATAGTCAGATATTTATATCCATTATGGAATTGGAACGTGCCTTTGTGTCTCTAACTTGGAGTATCTGTTCCAAAAATGTTCGTGAGCACTGCCGAGTGCTGGGGAATGGACAGGAGAGGAGCCGTCTCTGCTCCTACGGGGATTTCATCTTTGAAAGGGACAGATGATGAGCAAGAGGTTTTAATGGTATGCAGTGAATGCCGACCTGATGCTAGGAAAGACTGAAGGCCAAAGGAGGAGAGGGTGGCAGAGAATGAGGTGGTCGGATGGCATCACTGACTCAATGGACATGAATTTGAGCAAACTCTGGGAAATAGTGAAGGACAGGGAAGCCTGGTGTGCTGCAGTCCACAGAGTCACAAAGGGTCAGACACGACTTAGCACCTGAACAACAACAAAGCAGATGTTCTGTTGGGGCAGGTCAGGAAGCTGTGGAACTGCTAACCAATGGTCCTAATTTCTGCCTAATTACTATGCGGAGGGGTTTCTCTGTTGGTTCAGCGAGTAACAAATCCACCTGTAACATAAGAGGCACAGGAGACTGGGTTCAGTCCCTGGGTCAGGAACATCCCACGGAGTAGGAAGTCGCGGATCCACTCCAATATTCTTGCCTGGAGAATCCCTTGGACAGAGAAGCCTGGCAGGCTATGGTCCATGGGGGTCACAAAAAGTTGGATGCGACTGAGCGTGTGGCACACACACTTCATGGCATGACTCCTCCTCCCAGAACTAACAACTCCTGCCGTGTTTCTTTACGTGTCTTATGTTCTTGGGTTTACTGTGATTATTTACCTGTGCATCCTCAATATTAATCTATTCTCATTGCCTTGGGCTTCAGAAATGTGTTTTGTTCATTTTTGTACTCCCAGTGTGTTTCACTCATTCATTCATTTGACTCAGTTCAGCCCACACCACACATTGTGAGGATCTGTGTTAAATGCTGGGGTCATACAGATGAAAAGAACTTCACAGAAATCCTCTTAATCTTCTGGGGAAGACAGACATGTAAGTGCACATAAGTTTGGACCATCGCGGCTGCTATGATTGCTCTTGATCCAGTGAAGAATGGGGACCCGAAAGGAGTAGGCCCTTGAAAATACGTTGACCTGAAGCAAACGTGTCTGTGTCTCTCACTGTGCCCTGGGTTTTTAAGATGAGCAGTCGTGTCTCCCGTGGATTTTGCTCGCAGCCTGACACGTACGTAGTAGGTGCACATCAACTGCACGGAGAGTCACTGGATAGACTAAATATCTTTTCTCTGGGAGTTCATCCTCACCTCTAAGCTGAAGGTCAGCTAATGTTGCGAAGCTCTCCATCAGCGTTCACACTGGAGAGTCCTGTGGTGGAGGCTGAAATGACCTTTCCTCACTGGAGTGACCGAGGAGGTCACTATTGGGTGACACCCTCAGATTCTCATCATTGCTAGAAGCTGACTAATTATGAGCGAGGAAGTGAGGGCCTTGAAATGCCCCTGTCTGCACAGCTGGTCTCATTGTCGGATCCAGCCCTCATTTCTGATAACTTCTTTGGCTTCTGTGAAGCCGCCTGGTCGTGCCTGGCTGTGGGCGGTGCTCACAGTGAACCCGTCAGAAGGAGAGGCTTTTTGATGGGGAGGTGGGGCCCCACTAGGTGGAGGAGATGGCTTTTTTTAGCCCATTTCAAAGTAACGAAAAGGCTTTGAGAATGGCTGGTGATGCCTGCTAACACACTCGCTTTCTCTGTTTCCAATGAAAATGAAATTTTGGATGGAGTGAACTTGACCAAAAAAAGATAGGGTGGACAGGAAAGCTGATGATAAAGGCGACTTGGTTATTTCTAGAGTGCCTTGTACTTTTTAGAGTATTTCCCCCCTGAACTCTTTTTCATCCAGGCTCTCAGAGCACTTAAAGAGCTCTTAGCACATCAGTAGGTGGGTGTTACAGAAAGAACATTGGGATTTCCCTGGTGGTCCAGTGGTTTAAGACTCTGCATTTTCACCACTGGAGACATAGGTTCAATCCCTGATCTGTCAAGGAACTAAGATCCTGCATGCGGCAAAGGAAAAAAAAAATAATAAAAGCATTCTCTTTATAAACTTTCCATGGAACACAAGAAAATCAGCACTTTTCCAGCTACATAATCTCATCAAGCTTAATTTACCACTCTCAGTCTCAGTTTCCTCATCCAAGGGCGGGGCTGGGGGTGGGGGATGAAAACATTTGAGTAACTCTAGATGCTGTAGCAAATAAGCCTCAACATCTTAGTAGCTCAACACAGTAGGTGCCTATTTCTCACTCTAAAAATAGCTCAAGGAGGACCAAGGAGGACGTTCATCATCAGTGGATGGTGTTTCTTCAGACACTGATTAGAAGATTTAGGTCTCTTCCAGGTTGTTGGGCCACCATCCTTCAAGGACCCTGATATCCATCAGGCTGGCTGG